>OZ025271.1:16833781-16906281 GCA_964019165.1 Mastigias papua
ATTACAGGATACAAACCCTAAAGCCCGCATAGCGAACTTATTGAAAAGCGACGGAATCACAACAAAAAAGGTAATTTTCAAACCTTCAAGGCACTTACCTCTCATCTTATTCATTCACTACACCGAAAATTGCATTTTACGGTCTACGTAGGCTCATTATTAGCCCAAATAGATTGAAAACAACATTTGACGGCATACACCGCAACAACCTTTTGCCAACTTGTTGCTACCATCTTTGTTTCCCATGGGTATTACATACCAGACAATAGCGAAACAATAGAGCGCGCATTCTATGATAGCCGCAGGCAGTGTATAGTTCTAACATATCGCTTGCGTTATACACAAGATTCTGTATGAACATGCACGCATTTTTGCCCATATTTTAAAGCATTTCCAATCAATTTTCACTTCAAACACCTATTGCTGGATCCAAGCTATCATAAAAGTTAATAATACACATAAGTAAACTTTTGTGTTTAAGCTCTTGTGAGAACTAGAAACGGACTGAGACTTTGAAGTGACAGCGAATGTGTAGCTTTCAGTAGTTTTTAATTTTGGAGTGTGGATATTGTACTGAACATCGATACTGCCTGTGCATATAGTACTGGTCTGTACAGTTCTAAGTCAAATTTTGTCCTGAAGCTACAGGCGGATTTGTTTAAATCAAATTATTAATCAATAATATGCTTCTATTTTCTATACCTTTAATTGTGGCGCAATTGTAAGGCGGAGTGGCTGTGGAGAAATCACAACTCACAAATTTTGGCCGGAATAAGACTTACATTACTTTACAGAGACAAGCTTTGGCAGGCAATCTCGTAAGTACATTCTACATTAGTATCTCGGTGCCCAGAGCAGGGAAATGAATGGTTCCAAGGCATTCAAGATATTGGGTAGCGCCCATTGTTTACCTTATATACTAGAAGCCCTTTAAGAACTACCAGTAATTGTTAACACGACGGGAACATATTTATTCCTGAACAAAATGTGAAACTGACTTTGGATTGCTTACATAATGCTACAATTGGTTTCTGTACTTCACGGCACAGGGCTAGGAAGTCTAAAAGTACCCAATAGTTAAGATTAGCTGCCATATCAGTACCTGACTTTGAAATGCTTTTTGGCATCCATTTTATCATTCCAAAGATCGATGCTTTTAATATCTTGCGACCCGAGCACAGCATGGCTTTAGAGCATTGCTGACAAAATATGTGTGAAACTTAAATCACAAAATATAGGAATTATCACCTTGGCCAATTTTTTGCGAAGTCATTATTGGTTTATAATGCCAACACGGCATTCATTTCAGTCCTCAGATAATGTTGAGCATTACGTATGGAAGCCAAAGTCACTTTCGCATCTGTTGCATGAATTACTAGGCTCCCATCGTGTTAACGATTACTGATGGTTCTGAAGGGATTGTTTCATATAAGGTAAACAATGGGCGCTGCTCGATATATTGAATATCTTGGAAACCATTTATTTCCCAGCTCTGGGCTCCGAGATACCAATGTAAAATGTATTTCCGAGATTGCGTGTCAAAACTTGTTTCTGTAAATAACTGTAAATTTCTTCCCGCCAAAATTTGAGTAGTGATTTCTCCACAGCCATTTCATTTCAAAATTGCGCTACAATGAAAGATATAAAAATTGGAAGCATCTTATTAGTTAATAATCTGATGTAAACAAATCGGCTGATTGGTTTAGAGCAAACTTTTGCTATGTTGAGCAAACATAATTTAGATTATGCACATGTGTTTTCAGAATTCCAAGCGAGAATAGCTTCCAAATGAAATGGCAGGCCTTTGCCCCATCTGCTCTAAAGTGCAAAATCACTGTTGAATGACACTGTCCTAGTTATTGCAAGGAGGGTGTTTCCTTGCGGACAGGGAAATACATACGAGATAAATCGATAATAAAGACATAACCTAACCCACTACAGATTCTAGCTGTCTCATTACTTATCAGGAAGGCTCAAGAGCAATGAATTTAGTCACTGCCAAGTAATCAGCTTGCAGTTATAGGGTATTTATATGAGGTGTACTGTGGAAATATTTGAGCCGGATGAAGAAAACTAGCAATTCTTCTATGACATGGCTGCCCATTTGGCCCTTACAAGCATTCACTTCAGCCCCAAAATTTGCCCAATCCAATAACATAATTTGGTTCAATTTAATCCCAATTCATTCAATTTACTCTTGCTCATCAAGAAAATGTTTAATATAAAGTGTAAAAAATTTAATGACTTGGGATTAAATTGAACTAAATTATGTTATTGGATTGAACATATTGTGGGACTGAGTTGAGTACTTAAAAGGACAGAATATTGCTACAAATGGGCAGCCAAACACTGGCCTTCAGCTGTAGAGGGGAGTTGAAGATTTGAAGGGCAGCATGCAAAGTTTGCCAATAACTGATAGGCGAGAAGGCTTTATTAGAGGGCTATTCGAAAATATGCCACGAGTTCGTATGCAAGCTTCAATAGAGAGTGAAAATTAAGCGTGAAAGAGACGGTTATGCATGCAGGTTAGCTTTTAGTATGCTTGTTTTAGCTTGACGTTTTTGTATGTTAATCGCTATTTTCGTATTTGGGTAGAAAACATGCTGATGGTAGAACGTTTCATCTTAATTATCTTAGATTAAGGTTCATTCAAAGCATACGTCAAACCCTTCGGGGAACATGTTATGAAACATTGTGGCAGTTTTTTAATGGAAGGGGTTGTTAGAGAATCGTGATGTTGCCCTCCGAACGTTTCAATTATTGCATTTTCTCACTTATTGCAAAAATGGTATCCTTAAGTTCTAATGTCTTTCTTAGCCATGAAGTCAAGAAAGACCGAAATTATCAAAATCCCCGTTATATACTTTGTTAACCCACAATCTTGGACATAAATTACTGGACTTTTGCTCATTTTTCTGTCACCCCCTTTCCCCCTAAATCAATGTTGTTCTCGACGAAGATATTTATGCTTGATACAAGGAGAAGCTTCTTTCACTAAAATTTAACAAAATAACAACATTGATAGGTGGGGGGGGGGAGGGAAGGGGGAAAACTAGTGTTAAAATCTTGAGCAGACAAATCCGGATATATTTTGTCCATGATTGCAGATCAGTTCTTTAACTTGGCTCAATTATGGGTCCCGAAGTGTTCCTGTTGTCCTTGCCCCATATAAATTTTGCTACATCACACAGGGCTATGAGCTGATGTCTTTGCTTTTAACACTGAGTTACAATAGGAAGAAGTCAAAATCTGCCATAATTGCTTGACGTATTTTTTGAATGGCCCATTATACACGTTTTGTGCATTTCATATCATATTGCTTAAAATTGTAACTTTGCTGTGAACTCATGAATAAGATCAGTTGAGTTAATGCCTTTTGCTATGTGCTGATTAAAAACACATTTAGGGTACCTTTTCCTACTTCTGCCCCATCCCACTAGACAACACCAAGACTATGCCCTACATTACTCACATCACTGTCTTTATTGATAGTATGAAATCTTTTACAAATGAAAATATTGCTGGCTAATCAGGAAAGGCCATTAACTTTTCATATTTTACGTACATACTTTTAAGTGTCAATCCTCCTCCTCCCTTGTACGCAGTTGTATGTTCTTTCTTGAGCCCCTGTCCCCTCCGTAGTAATTGAATGACCTCTGAAGTATTTCTGAGTCCCTTTGTGCTCCAGTGTCATTTACTGGCTACCAAGTATTTGGTTGCAGCACCATTTCTTATTTTCAAATCTACCACCAACAAACTTGATCTCATCTCCCTTTCTACACAGGCTCTTCGTCCTTTCCCTGACTTAACTTACTAAAAATTGACAAACAGAAAACTATTTACAGTTGGGTAGAAGTCAAATATGAGCAAGGGGGAATCTTCAATGTCACCTTTCTTTGCTTGTCAAAATATTCTTAGATATCATTTTGTATACCCCTTCATTAGAAAAGTTGAAGGAAGAGCCTAGAAATGTTTTCCAGATGTGCTGCAAACACATGTGTTAACAGGGAACAACAATAAATTCCTAAATTGTAGCCCCCTGTAACCATAACAACCAATACAAACCAAAAAGTGTCGAAAACAAGTACAACACCAACATTTTTCCTAAAAAAAATACGAAGAGCACAGTAATGAAATTTTCAAAAACTTCTTTGTTACTAACGCAAGTGTGCAATGAAGCTCCATCTTGATCGCCTGTAATGGCCCTTGAGTGGTAATGGGGAAATATGTAAACGGGACTGGAACTCCGACCAAAACTGGGGTATCAATCATCATAAATTTGGCCCAAATAGTTTGATAGAACTCTATTGCACAGTTCTATATATGTATAAGCTACTCTTTTTATAGTATCTACCGAGGCTCGACGTTCCCAGTATTTTAATACTCAAATTCTCTGAGAAACTCCATGTAATATACAATTTCTACTCCTTTCGATTGAGCTTCCTTTGAAAACAAAGCAACGAATGATGATTTTTATTAAAAGCTTCATCAGAATTGATTTGCCAAAAGAATGCAGGTAATTTATTGCTTGTGAAAATTCTTATTTGAAGTTGATCGTGTTCAAGCAGTGCCCTTGATTTTAATGCAAATCGAGCCTCAGTGCTCTTATAAAGTGTGCTCGTATAAACAGAAAAGAGAACAAGTCATATCGACACAGAGCAGCTGTGGAGAATACTACTATGACCAACTATTGCCCTGGAAAAATTTCCGTTTCCTTCTTCGGTGTCGTGGGCCTCCAGATTTAAGGGGGCCAAGGAGGAACATTTTCCGACTGGATTTTTTGACACATGTTTTAACGTAGAGCTAGTGTGTTTGTAATGTTATGAAAAGTTTGATAAATGATGCAAATCGGAAAAAATCTCAACAGAGGGGCCAGTGGCTCCCTGGCTATGACGTCTCTAGTCCCCTTACAAAGATGAGCTTTTAACTTCAACTTTGGTAATAGTCCTAATAGGAGAAATGAGTGACTTGGGGAAATGATATACCTTACAGACACAGACACACTCTTTCAGTTTAAACGACTAGAGCGTCTTTCTTCACACACAGGATGCCGCCATTGTATTGTTTTGCATGTTGCCAGCATCCAAACCATTACAAAACCACCATTTCAAATTTTGCTACTTTGGCGCAAAACTGTGAGGAAATATTTTTACGCCATTCACAAAAAATACAATAAATGCAAAAAAAAGATGAAAGCCTTTGTAAGATTGCTCAATGCGATGAAAGAGTTGTAGTTTGTTGTGTGCACATGGATTGGTAATCTTATCAATAATGAAGCAGGAAAATTGATTGTAGTCGTTCTAATGTAATATAGGTTTTATAGGAAGTTCCGTATCGCCACAAATATAAGGAAGTAGATCGCCTAAAGAAGGTATGTAAAGGAGAACCATGAATTAGCTGTCGTGAAACGTTACAGCCCCGGTGAGTACTTTACTATAAGTATTATATATTGATCTTCTTTGGGATTGGATGATGACAGGACACTATAATTTGCTTCAAGTCGCAAAATGAGGCAGATGCAAACATCATGCAAGATTGCAACATTAATGAGCCAAATATAAACTTTTTGCTTTCTTGAGAGCGGAAAGTATACTTTTCAACTGGTATTAACACTTGCTAGATGGTCTGTTGAACACTAGAAAGAAAACTTTTCGATAATGATTGTACTAGTGAGGAATAACTCTGAAGTCAATGGTCGGGGCATATGTTCAAAAATAATTTGTCTGTAATGCACCAGGGCTATACCGTTCCTGAATGCAGTGGCGGGGCAACAGGGGTGATTGTGAGGTTACTCTTTGGCCCCGAATAAGTGGGGAAGTCATAATAAGGGGGCTGGAACTTCTCAAATCAAACAAAGCAGGTGGATGCAACTAAAGATACGCATTGCAACTTAGGAAATTGAAACTCTAACTTTTCTTTAAGCTTGTATGAGAAAACGTGAGAAATTTGTAATGAAAGATGTGCTATTGAGGCTGTAGTTGCAAAACACCTTGAAAACACTTGAGAAGAAGGAATACCATCGATTCACATTTTTCATACAAGTTGCAATATCCTCATGGCTTTCTTCACCACCAGAAACGTATTCAGTCTGAATGAATACTTATATTTTTAATAAAACATAATTTAAAGCACATTTAATATTATAGTGAATTTTTAAAGTCACCTTGACCGGAGCTGATAGGCAGTGCTCCTTATATTGAGAACAGGGGACAATTTTCCCATGTTCTTGAAGGTGATCAGTCGGGAGCTTTTAATTCGATGGGACTATTCCAAGAGCTAGTCGACAACTCTGTTTTATAATAGGTGGCGAATCTACCATCGTGACCCCTTACAAATAAATTCAAAGCCTGCCACAGTCGAAACGATGATGACTGATGACTGATTACTGATGACTGATGACTGATGACTGATGACCTTTACATAGTATTTTTATTATTATGCAGTTATGTGGAGGACCACTTGAAAATCAGCTTTTACGCTGAACGGTGTCTCTCCTTAAATATCTGAAATGTAAAGAAGTAAAAGTAAAATGCATTCACCAAGTTGCACTTGAAAGCCAGTCTTTGTAAATCAAAGTAAATTTCGTTCTGGGCAACAGTTGGCAGTAGTGATATGCTCGTATTCTCGACATTTCCAAGGTAATCGCGCGGAAATATGATTGAGAAATAAGCATCTTATTTGTTAGAAACCAGATCAAAATCTACCCCCATTGACCTCTTAATCAATAACTGCAGTAGGAGGTACTTTACTATTCCCCGGAGTAAATGAAAACAGCACGTCTGGTATCGTATTGATCATATTTTACCTAGGATGCACTCTATAGGTTACCTTCGCGTGAAACCAGCAAGAGTTATTCGACAGCCCCGTAGAGAATTTTGCTACGGTGGAATTGCGCACAGTAGAATTAATTGTTGGTCTCTTTCTATAGATTCTAAACAAATGCATACATTGAATCGAATGAGCTTTAATTGTCTAATGATCTCTATTATTCCTGTGTAAAGACACGCCAGGCTGGAAGTTCATCGATGAGTGGTTGGTTAACTGACAAGGTTTTGAAGGTATGATGAAATTGTATCACTATTAACATAGTATTTGACGCTACATGCTATTTCTAAAAAAGATTTTGATATTGACCAACGCAAGGCTTTTGTGCTTTCTTATCAACTCGATTAATTGAAATAGGAGGAAATTGTTGCGATATTCTCAGCTGCTGGAATCTCGTACTAAGCATGCTACGTTAATGGTCTATCTTTTGTTCGGCATTCACAGACTGATGTTTATACGTGTACTAGTATAGCTTTTGACTTTATCAGCAAACATGATGTTACTTGCGGAAAGCTCAACACGAGGCGCAGGAATTTGATAAGTTAATAGACACTGATGGCGTTCGGACTCTCATTCCTGAAATTAAGTCAGTTTACCACCTTTGACAAATATGCGCCTCTATTCTCACTTCGAGTGTATTTCATCTTTCAGCAGAGTACCATTACTGTATTTGTCAGACAGTAAAGTCACTGTTTCGGTTAAACTGTCCTGCAAAAGCTATTATCTAGTTATATAGCGAATCTGAACGTTAATAATTTGATTTACAAGTACAGCTAGCGATAAGAGATGTGCATGTCATTTTGGCCTAGTGCTGAAACTGTCTTAGATTTTTCATGCCTTCAGTAGAAAATCTATGCAAATTGATCAGAAGAAATGATTGGCTCACTTGAAAATTTGAATTGTAGATGTTTATAATCGTATAGGGTTTCTTAGGCCTCTGAAGTCCAGTACGGAATTTTTTTAACTTTTTGAGCAGCTGAAAACGACTTTGTTATAAACCAGTTTCTTATGAAAAAGGGCATTGCAATGCAAATGTAGATGTAAATAACCACAACAGTGCAACACCATGGAACTACCATGAACTGACTTTTGATGTTTAATTATCGGCTGCGAGAATTTCCACAGGGTATTCATGGAGATGTACCTTCAGCATAAACACAACTTCCTTGTTGAGCTTCCGTGTTCAATGCAAGCCCAGACACGAAGCATGGAAGCTTTTGAGGAATCTTCACTAGTGGGGAAAATTCTCAAAAGCAGTCGACAAAGATAGGGAAAGCATTTGTGACCGCGCCCTGTAGACAAATTTATGGAAAAGTAGGCAAAGCGTATTTCACATGCACAGTGAAACAACCACACTATCTTTTTACATAATGTTAGAACAGCCTAAAGAGTATCACTCTCTCTCTCCCTATCCTTGAAAGAGTTTTTAGTGGATAAAAAGAACTAGTGAACTTCTTTAATATTGACGGCCACTATTGGGACAGCACCGGGCTTACTGGAGACTTTCCCCAGTAAGTAATATTTTAAAAAAATGCTCTGTCATGAAGTCAAATTGACAGCACGGGAGGAGCAATACCCAGCAAATGTAAAAAGTCCAAAAGCTTTAACTCTTTCTCTCAACGAATCACTGGAGTGAATAAATTTTTGAAGGTATGCAGGTTTCTTAACTTGCTAAAGCTCACTTTCATGGGACAATATTAATTTATACCCTACTACTGAACTTGTGAACCCTCCTGCATAAAGCATATATAATTTGTATTAATCAAAACTTTGAATCTATTATGGAAGAGCTGCAAGTCTTTCTTTCTAAATAAGATAGTAGTCGTTGAAAATGCAGCAGTCGACTGCTCAGCACAATAAGAAAACTTAGTAATGGATTTCTGAGACGTAAAAACATCTGGTAAGTTGATACACATATGGAATTCTAATTATATTTACACGGTAAGCTTGATTTTGAGGGTTCTCTTGGAGGTAGCAAGAGAAGTTGTATATGTTATTGTACTGCTCTTATTTTTCACACTTTCAGAAATCGGCGAGTTTCCAGACTTACGAAAGGATGTTCGAAGATTCAGATGAAGATTCTAACGGTAAGTAACTCAATATATTATATATACTTAATAATATATTTGTCTAGACAACAGAATATAGAAGGAAGAAATGCAAAATGAGAGAAATTAATTAACTCCAGCTGGAGTCGAGCCCGTGGCCTTTGACTTTGTCTATTGACTTTGTCTAAAGACAACAGGATTTAGAAAGCATTTGCTGGAGAATGCGAAAAAATGACTGATCTTCTGCGGTCAATAGTCAAGTGACTTTAGTCGTTTGTCAAAAATCTTTTAAACTTCCACTTTCAAATACCTCAATTTCTTCACTTTGATCTACAAGTTCCTGTAGTCTGGGTAGAAGACTAGCATTGCCCGCGCTTTACGAACATTATCGACTCAGAGAGAATTTTAATCTGTATTTCATCTTCTAGTCGCGATAATGAATTGATAATGGAAGAATCTATTGAATGTTAGAAACGAATTTTGAATTATTTCTGTTGGGAGACTTGTAATTGGGTGATCATCTGCTAAATGAACTTGCGCCAATGATGAATAATAATCTGTTTATTCTACTTATACGCAAATTCTACTTATATCTATTTATATATGTTTCTGTTTTTTCTATTCCATTTCTGTATATTACTTACAATGCACCCTTATGCATTTATGTTTTGAATGTATATGTATTTATATCAACTTATGTATTTAAACAGGTTGCACACAGTTTATTATTGATAACTTTGAATACTATTTAAAAAGTACTCTTCTGATTAATTTCACTGAAAGTCTTATTCAATCATAACGTTTATCATCAATAAAATCATTATTACTCTACGCTGTAAGTTCATTCCTAGGGCCCATTCCGTGGAACGTTGTAGGTAAGCAGACATTGGTGTTTTAATTCTTGCACTTATACAATTCACAAAATTTGAATCATTTCAAAATCAATGCATAATCGCCATCATCATTATTGTCATCAGCATCACCCTCCTCCACCTCCTGCTGCTGCTGCTTCGCTTTAATTACAGTTTTTGTCGGCTATTTGCCGTGAACGTCAGTGTTGCCTGTTCTTAGATCTTCTCTTACCGAGCATTTCCCCTCTGTTCATCTGATTCCTCATATAGTTATAATATTTAGAATATATTACATTTCAATATATTATACATTGCATTCTATTATATCATATATTTCATTTTATCATATAATATATTGCATGTTATTGTTGTTGCTATTTGATTGCTTTTTCTTTAAGATAACTTACAGAGGCAGTACAAAAGTACGTGCCATACCCACGGAATTCACCGTGTAGTTGACAACAACATAGTATTCCAAGAAGCAAATATTGCTGACTTTGCATTAACATTAAAGATAAGAGCTGTATCACAGAACGGGAGTACTTTTAGAGATGAATTACAAAAAAATTTGACAAACTTTAAGGAGTTTTATGTTGGTGATCTAAAAATACCCGATTTGATCGAAAGAGATCACCTTCACCGTGTAACATTCATTCGTGGCATTGCAGGTATGGGAAAGTCAGTGCTTGCAAAACGTATGACTTTTGGGTGGGCGAATGGCAAATTCTATCAACAATTCAAGTTGTGCATTATGTTTGAATGCAGAGAGCTGAACGACTTCATTGTAGCCAGAGGGACCGAGGTAAACAAGCAAGAGGCTATGAGTGAATTTCTCAAAACTAAGATTAACTACGATTTGGGTGATGAAGAAGGTATTTTGTTTAGCGTAGATGGCCTCGATGAACTCTATGATATAAACACAGGTGATTCTATCATCCGACAGCTGCTTGACTGTAGGTGCTCTGCATTTACTAGGTCTGTAATCATCTTACTAGGAAGACCTCATATTGAGGAAAAACTGGAGGATTATAGGTCTGAGATGGGAGGCTTGCGGAAACTCGAAATTCTAGGGCTAACTTACAGGCAGATTCAAGAGTATATTGATAGATTCAGTGTTTACCAAGCCAGTTCGTCAAATGCAGCTAAAGATCTATTAGGACAGTATCTGCCAATCCTACATGTCCCGCAGTTCTTGAATACATTTCGTTGCGCTGCCAGTTTGACGACAGGAATACATGTTCAGAATCCAGCCGAGCTTTATTGTTGGGTAGTATATCTATTGCTATGGCAACATTGCAGCAAAGAAAATGTGAATGAGAAAACGGTTTGTGGAACATTTGAAGAAAATGACAACTTGATAATGCCCCTTTCCAGAGTATGTTACGGGCTGCTTAAAGACAACACGACTATTCTCAGCGACATTGATTGGTCATTTTATGACACTGGTGGGGATATTGGAATCATCTCGAGTCTATTTGCTGTCGTAAGAGACTGCTCATGGGGGAAGAGATATGAATTGAAATGTTTATCACTCATGGAGTTTTTCTCAGCCGTACACATTTGCAACATGAACAACCCAATGGAAATTAGCATAGGTTATCTTGAACGACATTGCATCCAGGCAACCTCTTTCGTATGCTGGTTAATTTCTGGTTTTTCGCACGGGGGGATCATTCACAAGATGCTGATCAGTCTTAAGATTGTACCAAGATTCCGTGCCAAGGCCTTCCTGGGCACTGTATTAAAACTGCTACGCGAGAATGATTTAGATGAACAGAGAAGGTTAAAGAAATCTGTTCAGGTTATTGCTCACTTCTTGAATGACACATTTGCAAACAAGGAATTTCTCCTTTCAGCCTTGGCAGACTTGAGTTGCAGAGGGTATACCTCGGACTGTGAAGACAGTAATAACTATATAGAAATATGCCACCATCTCAACAGCGAATGTGGCAGCTCAGAGGGAGATCTCCAAAACGCACTCAAAAATATCAGGTTTGATGACTTCACTATAGGTAAATCAACCCACCTGAATTTTATACAGGTCTTTAACATTTCTGGCATCACACTGCATGAAATCGAGATAAAATCGGGTTCCATTCGTAAGCTGCGAATGAACTTGAGAAATTGTGAGAAGGTTTGCATAGGGAACTGTCGTTTCACAATGGAGAAGGACTGTGGACTAGAGGCAGAGAACAGACAGTTGTTGGCGAGCTTAGACGTAAAATGGTGTACATTGACTTTTTATGGCTTCAGAGCATTGTGCTACTTGGCAGCGTCAAGTGAAGTACTTAGACTATTTCATACTAGCGTTGAAGATGCATGGTGGAGTGAGCTGGTTGAAGTCATAGAAAGTCAGAGGAATAGTGGAATTTTGAAATTGCAAACGGTAACGTTAAAGAATTGCAGAAGTAGAATGGGTGCAAAACTGGAGCAGAGGGTAAGAGAGTTTGCAATCAGCAGCTAACTACAATGAATCATATTACCAGGCATGCACTGAGCTTTATTAGATCCCAGGGGCAAATGGGAGAACCTAGCCCCTTTGCTGACGATGTTATTAAATTTGCAAGTCAAAAGCAATTATTTCGCAGCTATAGGAGCCCTTCTCACGCGTCGAGCTCCAGAAAATCTGCCCCACCTTCCTCTTCTTAGTTGGCCTATCTATATGTAAGTGCAAACGACTTCAATACAATATGAAGCTTTTCTAATGCAATTTTTTGTATACCCTCAAAGTAGTCCCACTGGAGGTCTTGCAATAATTCATAATACTGAGCGAACGTCCATACTAGTGGGGGATTATACGAATGGAGCCTTCGAGTAGATCATGCAACTTATTTAGGAACTAGAAAGCAAAGATGGATTTGATTTATTTACAACTTTTATAATAACCTCTCGGTCGTTATCCGACGTTTCATACTCTGACGAGTGTCGGACGAAAGCAGCTTTTATTATGCTAAAAGAATGTTTCCGCTTTTTCGGGCTATAGTGAAGTTCTGTAGTACCAACAGACTTTTCAACTTTTATAATAATGGATTTCGGTGGGAAACTGTGGGTTTTTAATTGAAGCAAGTGTAAACTGGGCTTTTTATGGCCATACTCTTACAAATGGCATTGTCTTCATGACTAATACAATGCCTGCCAAAAGTAGTTTGAACATCCACACAATTTTATGATTTTCTGACTCCTGCTTCTTCTCCGTGACACCTGTTGAAATACAAACCCCCTTCCCCCCTCAAAAAATGTTGACTCGATAGCAAAACCAGTAGCTGTATAAACACGCAGCACTTTTGGCCTTCGAGTTGCTCATATTACAACATTGTTTAACTGGGGAGGAATGCTATAAATCGTCTATAGCGTAAATCATTGCAAGTGTTCGAATACTTTTGGCAGGCATTGTACATTATGCAAATTCAGTATCTCTGAATTGTTTCAAATTTCCAAATTTAGTAATCAGTCGTAACGACAGAAAGGCTAATCTAAATTTATAGCCATATGTAGATAAATTCAAGTGACAAGAGGAATGCTGTATCCATTTGGTAGCATTGTTTGGTCAGTTGACAAACATTCAGTCCTAGTCTAGATGGTGAACCAATGAGACAAAAAAGAACTCTTTCCGTTTACATTGTGGTGAATTGACTGATTCCCACAATATGTAATCGCGTTTACTATGAGCTCTCGGTCAATCTCAATCACAGAATCCCAAGTCCCAAATTGACGGCAGAATAAACACACAAATATAGTATACCATTAAGCAATAGAACAACGAACATTAGATAAAATATGAAAAACCAGTGTATATGTGTAAGAAAATGAAAATGTCCCAAATACCGAGTCCCTTCTCTAGTTTGTTCTTCAGTCACGTCGCAAGTCACAGATAGATCTCTCTCCGCCCTTCTCCTGTCTAAAACTAAAGCTACTCCACAGCGTCCAGCAAAGCAATAAATCTCCCACACACTCCCCCTATTTGACCCCAAAGGGCGTCAAATATAAAGTCAAAGTTCTTCATTAAGTTCGTAATTGCAAATTTCGTGAATGTTCTTGATTGCATCATCTGCTGCTCGTCTCTTTGGTCTGAACTCTTTTGCATTTGCGTTTAGCCTCGGCTCTGCACATTCCCCTGTATTACAGCTCAGTTCTAATGGATACAAAAACTGTATTGGCCTTTCCAGCTCTCCGTTAGCAGTAAGAACCTTGACCACTCTTACAACTCCGTCCCTGCCTTGGATCATATCTGTTACTTTACCAATTTTCCATCTAGCCCGGTTCTTTTCCTCTCCCTTTATCATTACAATGTCTCCTCTCTTGAGGTCTGCTTGCTTCCCAGGGTGTTTAAGGTTATGTCTCTCACGAAGTGCTCTGACATACTCTGATCTCCACCTCTTCCTAAGTGCTTCTTTGCAGCGCAATAGGCACTTCGCTCTGTTTCTCAGGTCTTTACTTTCCCTTGAAGATGGTTCTTCTTCTGGGGTGTAGATAGATTTGCCATGTATCAGCATGTTCGGTGTAAGAACTGGCAATTCAATGTCATCCTCGCAATATGATAGAGGGCGATTGTTGATCACAAGTTGTATGTCTATCAATATCTCTTCCATTTCCGTAAATGTAACTTTGGCTGATCCCACAGTTTTATACAGTGCACCTTTAACAATACTGATCATGCGCTCGAATAGTCCTCCCCACCAGCTTGCTCGACTTAGGTTGAACTGCCATTTCATCACGTTTTCTGCTAGGTAATCTTGCAACCTTTCATCTCTTTGGATCTTACTGATCCACTTTGAAGCAGCTACAAACGTCTTCCCATTATCTGAAATTATCTTTTTAGGCTTCCCTCTGACAGCAATGAATCTCTTCAAACTTCTTAGGAAATCCCCAGTCGTCATACTCGGCAAAAACTCTATGTGTACTGCACGTGTCCAGCTGCAAGTATACAATATTATATACCCTTTCCGATCACTTTTTCCCTTTCCACGATACATGATAGGTCCAGCAAAATCTACACCGACCACATCAAAAGGTAGTGTTCCCTCTGTTCTCTCCTTTGGAAGATTTCCCTGGGGTGGAGTAGGGCAGGCAGTGGTATGAAACCGTTTGCAACCATGGCAAGCCTTTATGATTCTTTTCACAATGCTTCTAAGCTTGGGAATCCAGAAATAGTCCCGCACCTTTGCCATTGTCAGTGCTACTCCCCCATGCAAGGTTTGCAAATGAGCTTGCTCTACTAATTTTGCACTTATGTTGTTTCTAAAAGGCAAGTAGATAGGATAGTCTCCTTGAATTCTGCCTTTGCAGATGAGAATATCGTTGTCATTCCTTTCTAAGTTGAGCCTCTCAGAATCTCGTTTGAAACTCTCAGTATCTTGAACATCCGATTGTGCTCTCTTTATCAAAAGGAACTTAGTCTCTATTGTCTCATCGGTTGTGAGTGGGCCTTGGCTTGATTTTCTACGACAGTTGTTAATGAATCTTTTCATCCATGATAGAATCCTAACAGCTTTCCAGAATGATTTCTTTTCAACTAAATTGTCAATCTCGTCACTTTCCCTCTCTACATTAACGTGCATAATTTCTTTAAGTAACTTTCTTTCATTCTCTGACTCCTCTGATGCTTTGATTGGAATCTCTGGCGGCCAATTCTCTTGTTTCCTTAACCAAGCTGGACCTTCCTTCCACTTGGCATTTTCTTGCAACTTTAAAGCCCCTCTGCTTCCAATGTCTGCTGGATTTTCGCCTGTGGAAACATACCTCCAGTTGTCTTGATGTTGTTTGATTTTTCTCACCCTATTAGTAACAAATTGCTTGTATGCTCCACCCCCTAAGATCCAGTAAAGGCAGACAGTTGAATCAGTCCAAGCTTGCTTACACACAATATTCAAGCCTTCTAAAGCTTCTGCAGTATTTAATAATAAATTGCTGAGCATATGGCAACTAACAAGTTCTAATCTCGGTATTGTTAGATCTCTTTTGCTCAACCTTGATTTAGCAACCAGTATATGTTGATTAACATCACTTCCTTGTCTGACGATTGCATAGATGACAGCAGCGCAGCCATTTAAGCTTGCGTCTGCAAACCCATGAAGTTCAATGCCAGTTATATCACTCTTCCTCAAAGGAATAGATCTTGGTATCTTAACTTCAGTTGGAAGATTTCTTGTCCAATTTTGCCAACGTTTAAGTAAATCATCAGGAAGATTTCCATCCCAAGAAAGCTTTCTATCACATATATCTCTGAAAAGGATCTTTGCTGTAAGAAGAATGGGTGAAACTATCCCTAATGGATCGTAAACCTTTGCAATGGTGCGCAAAACTGTTCTCTTTGTAGATATTTCTTCATGTTGTGGAATCGTAACAACAAGAGTGTCTTCATCTTTGTTCCATCCAACTCCTAACAGTTTCACTTCAGTTTGTTTAGTTCCCAGACTTTCCTTTGCAAAACTTGTTTCATCCTTGTTTTGGAACTCTCCTTCAAGTTCTTTCGCATTTGAATGCCATTTATGAAGAGTGAATCCACCCTCCTTAAAGATTGCAACTGCATTATCTTTCAACTGCTTTGTCTCTTCTACTGAGATGGCTCCTAGACTGATATCATCCACATAGATTCCCTCTCTAAGCTCTCTCACACAATCAGGGTACTTTGTAGTAAATTTTGCAAAATGTTGCTCTAAAGTACCACCCAATAGAAATGGGCTTGCACTCAATCCGAATAAGACTCTTGTGAATCTGTAAATCATTGGTCCTTTGCTTTGTAGGTTATCAATCCAAATGAATCTAAGTGCATCGCGTTCTGCTTTCCGAATTTGTATCTGCAGGAATGCCTGTTTCACATCCCCGGCAAGAAATACTGGTTTGAATCTCGTTCTCAACAGTATATTCATGATCTTTCTTTGGAGTGGTGGCCCAGTTTCCAAACACTCATTCAGAGATGGCGATGACTCGTCGGCCTTTGCAGATGCATCATACACGATGCGAACCTTTGTTGTCTCTGCATTCTCTCTTAAAATGGCTCTGTGTGGTATATAGTGCTCTATATTACCTTCCAATGATTCCGGTGCTTTCTCTACAATTCCTTCATTCAGTTGGTTCTGTATGATCTCGTGATAGTTTGCTAACATCTCTGGGTTTGATTCTAGTTTCCGCACAAGACTGTTAAACCTTCCTTTCGCAACCTTATAATTCGTAGGCAGTGCTGGATGCCCAGCCTTCCAGGGAAGAGATGTCTGATACTTCCCGTCACTTCCTTGAGTCAATTGTTCTTTAAACTCCTCATATACTGTTCCTTGATCACCTTCAGGCTTGTCTTCCAGTCCTAAAACGTCAAGACTGCATAATTGCATATAATCCTCTGTCGAACTTCTGGCTAACATTAGAGTAGATGACAAATGCCCTTGTCCAGGGGACATGATGACCCATCCAAATTTCGTTTTTTCCGCCACTGGTTGGCCTAAGTCTCCAATTCTGGCAGCTGTAGATGTTTTGATTAATGCAAAGTCACTTGCTCCCAGTATTGCATGGATTGGCAATGATTCCTTCTTGTCTATATCATTCATCTTAACTCCTCGTAGGTGTGGATTTTCCTCAATAACAGCAGAATAATGGGGGTTGGGTAGCATTAGTAGTACATCCTTATCAACTCCATTCACCTCAGTTCTAATACTGAATTTTCCATCAATGTCGCTCAAGCTCACATCATATACATCGATCTTCTTGACTGTTTTTTGGAGCATCATCTCAATAGATTTGCATTCTTGTCTCACTGGTGGTTTATTAATCATTGAACTAAGCCTCGTAGAAATATATGAACTGCTTGATCCAGTATCTAATAACGCTCTGCATGAAACTCCATCAACTTGGAGAATGACAACAGGATGAATTACAGCTCTTTGATTTGTTGCTGTTAATAGCGGAGCACTTTGCCTTCCGTCGCATATAGAAGTATGGTGCCTTTTCTGACAGTATTGGCAGCTAATTCGACTTCTACAATCATTTGCACGGTGTTTTCCTCCAGTGCAGTTAAAGCATAGCTTCTTGTTACTGAGGATTTTCCTTCGCTCATCCACAGATCTCACAACTGTACAGTCTGTAGCTTTATGTTCAGGGTTTTCACAGTAGATGCACTGTCTCAACTTTGGCACTTCTTTAACCACGTAGTTTTTCTCATGCCTGTACTGATCTCTAGGAGATGACTTGATTTGTTTCTCTCCAACCTGCAAAGGGTTTCTATCAATCCATTCTCTAAGAGCTTCCAATAGCTGGTTAAAATCCCATTCCTTCCATTTAGGATCAGTCCTTGTCAAATCTGCTCTTATCCCGTCTAATTTGTCAAGAGTCATTCGCACATTTCCCTTGACTTCATTCAACTTCCCTAAAGTTTCTAGTGCTTGTACATTGCATAACAGTTGGTCATAAAAGTCGTGAATTTTTGGCCTAGATGTTCCAGAAATGATTGGCAGCGTCATTATTTGCTGTATATGTGCATTTATGACTTCTGAGGTGTCTCCATATCTTTGGACCAGTATTTCCTTAGCTTTGTTATAGCCTTCACTATTGGGGGGCAACTTATCAATAATTACCTTCACCTTTGGTACGACAAACTCTTTGAGGTAGGAAAATTTTGCTTCTGGTTTGATTGTGCTTTGATCAATTTGTGTCTCAAATATCCCCCAGAATCTAACCCAGTCAAGGTGGGTGCCTTGGAACTTTGAGATGTGTAAATCTGGTAGTTTTGAATTAATTTTGGACTTTTCAGCTAACAGTAACTTTTTCTGTTCTAATTCTAAGGTAAACTTTTCCTTCCTCATTTGCTTACCTCTTTCGGCTTCCTGTTCCTCTTTTACCTGGTTTTCTCTCATTTCTGTTTCGAAGTCAAGCTTCTGCTTCCGTTCCATTTCTACTTTCCTGTTTTCTTCCTCTGTAATTCTTAGATTTAATTTCTCTATAACATTCTCAAATGGTTTTAAGCCCCCCTCTGTCTCAGCTGTCCAGTTGTCAATCAATTCCTCGCTCTCGTCTTGATCTAAGTACAGCCCTTGAATATCACGGATCAAATCGTAAACCTCTTCCAATTTTGTTTTCAAATGCGAGTATTGACGTTGCATCTTATCCATTTTCCCCGCAGATATTATGCCTTCTGACGTTTTATTAAAATAGTTAAGCTTTCTTGTCAGCGAGTTTAACAATGTCTGTTTCCTGTCCAGTTCCGCCTTTGTCTCGTCGGTCTCTACTTGCGATGTATTTCTCCTACCTTTTGTTGCCATTATTGATGAACACGATTCACTAGTTGGGTGTATTTCGTACTGATATCACATAAATGAACACATTAAGATTGTCCCGTCGGAGGTGCCACTTTGTGGTGAATTGACTGATTCCCACAATATGTAATCGCGTTTACTATGAGCTCTCGGTCAATCTCAATCACAGAATCCCAAGTCCCAAATTGACGGCAGAATAAACACACAAATATAGTATACCATTAAGCAATAGAACAACGAACATTAGATAAAATATGAAAAACCAGTGTATATGTGTAAGAAAATGAAAATGTCCCAAATACCGAGTCCCTTCTCTAGTTTGTTCTTCAGTCACGTCGCAAGTCACAGATAGATCTCTCTCCGCCCTTCTCCTGTCTAAAACTAAAGCTACTCCACAGCGTCCAGCAAAGCAATAAATCTCCCACAACATAAACCCGGGTATTGAGACCTTATATTGACGGATTCGAAAGCACTTGAAATCATTCTCACCCGGTTATATATTTAGATTAGCTTTTCGGTCGTTACCCAACGTTTCATTCTCCGAGCTAAAGACTAATACTGTGACTATGCTAAAGAACAGTCCAGTTTTTTCGTGCAATAGTTAATGAAGGTTCGTTGATAATACTACATTCGCTTATCCAGCGTTCCCATCTACAATCTTTTATAGCGCAATCCAACCCCCCCCCTCCAATTATTTCCTCAAAAGCTCATTCTGCTTCGAAGTTTATATTTATTTGCATTAGTTGTTTTAACTTCATGTTGTACATTAACTCGTACGTAGCTGATGTAGCTGTTCATGAGGTTCTTTATGGGTGCTTTCACCTGCTTTTACATACATTCTTCTATTGGATCTTTGGAGCATAAAAAATTTGAATTGGATTATCCAACTTGACTCATTTTTTAGATATATTATGCGCATTATATATATTTTTATGTATATCTAACTTTTTATCACATACGAGGATGATCATCCAGAACACTGGTCCCCAACCTTTCTTACCCCAAACAAATTGTACCCTGATGTTTTGCTTACTTACATGTACAACCAAGACATTTTGTTCACAGCTGCTAAAGTGTAATAAATAGTTGAAATCCCTGTCTTGAAGACAGATTCCCCGATCTAGAGCGCTCGTGCTGTTAGCCACAACCATGCTGCCATTGCAGAATTTAATTTGTACTTTTACTTTCAGATAATGGACTGTGGAGTACGCCTGCGAATCGATGGCATGCCTGGGGTGAGTTAATACGTCCTGTTTATTAATAGGTACAATGTAACAGATGCACATGGGTGTGCCGATGTAGATTGTGTGGGGTCTTGATTCTCCAAAATTTTTATACCAGTTGCCGGCAAATTTATAGCTTGCCAGTGAAATTTTGCCTAATGATCATGGCTTTTCGGTAACTTTGGTGCTTTGTCAGTAATTATTGATGACTACAAATCCGATCAAAAGCCTTTATATAAGAAGCGTGTCGATGTAGAAAGTGTGAGAGTATCAAACCCCTAGTGTTTGCAGAACCTGTCGGCACTCTGTCGGCTTGCCTATAATATTTGGGGTTTATGGGCAGATGATTATCCTATAAATGTTGGGGATCATTTGTCGATAATTATGCTCCCTTCACCGTTATTACAGGTAAATTCCTGTTCATACTTCCCGCCAATCAAATATCTTTTGGCACGCCGCTGGTAATTTGCTTATCCGTAAGACTTTGCTTTTGAGACGATAGCTAACTTCTCTATATGGGAAAGTTAGTAGCTTACTTCAAAAGTTTAAGACAGTATTTCACTATATGTATATACCTACCCCGTTTGATATCGGAACGACCTGTGATCCCATAATAGAGACAGTATCAAGGTCAGTTAATTCTTTCAATCATATTGATGGACAATAAGGTCAGTATAGTTTGCAAATCACATTGGTGGATATAGTGTCGAGGTCAATTGACCTAGTCAATCTTAAATTAAAGTGCATTCTATGAAAGTGTTTCTTCTCTTCTCATGCTCATTCTTTGTGATTAGCGTAGACCTGAATGCACATCTGTCCATTTGTTAAAATTCCTATCCTCTATACATCCTTTACTTGCAATCAACAAAATCGCCTTCAAAGGGAAGCAACCATGATGGATATTTTTAAACTTAAATATTTTACTGCATCAAGGCTCATCGCTATGTCTCTGTTTTAAGATTGGTGAAAGGAGAGCAGCGCGTTGAGTTGTAGCCGAGTCTTGGTACAATATGAGAACTGCTAAAAAGAAACGTTCTTTATGGCGATGACTAACTTTGCAGTTCACATCTCTGTGAGCTGGAAAATCATGCTCAAACGACACACTTCAGCACTATGAACTTCTTCAGTTTTGGGCCCATTTAGTATGCAACTGCTGTCTGTTTATCTAACTTCACCTCAATCGATAGCATCACCTTTAAAGCAATAGTGGCTCTAACTTTGCGTTCTCACTTGAGTCATATATTTATCAAGATCTTTGTGTACAAAAATAGCTGGGATCCGACGTCTATTCCTTAACACACACTACCTTATTAATACAGTTTTGTACCCGGGTGAATGTGACATTCAGCATACGTCGAAGAACCCTCGTCCACCATATTGTCTGTGACACATGGATGAATTGGGCTGTGTCCTCTGAGCAATAAACTTCTTGAGTAGGGCACAAGGCGCTTGAATTATAAACAGAAAGAGGGATAAGTTAACAATAAAGTTCGCAAAGTGTCACTTGGTTGTGATGACTTAATTGTTCTTTACGCCACAGATGTGCGCCAGAATTGCTTGCAGTACAGCCCTGTGCCTGTACGTTGGACCAAAATATCTCCATATTGACGCTAAGTGCTAAAGATCTTCTGCGAATATGCCCTCAGATTCACCCTGGGGCTTTGTAATGGAAATTTGGCTTGAAAGAGGACACTACTTGATCTGAAACCAGGCCCATAGCTAGTGATGTGCCTATGATTTGGGGTTTTTGATAGAAGGGCGTCGCATACCTCCAATGTTTATAAAGTGCTGTGAAAAGTTGGCCATACAGCAGAAAATCTAGCGTGAATTGCAGAGTTTGACCAAAATTTAAAATGCAATTTGTTGCTCATAGTCGGTCATAGTCAATTCTCCTTTTTTGATAATTCAAACAATTTGCCCTTCCTAACAACCTTCATCTTTTTTCCTTGTGCTATGGAGAGCAATGTTGGTCAAATGAAATGGTCGGTCATTTTTGCCCTCTTGCTCCCCTAGTGAATTTATATAGGGACAGCGCAGCCAGTTGCCACAGTGATTTTGTTAGGGAGACAAAGGTAATCTGAATGTTATGAGTGTCTATTGGCAGAGCGGTTTGGTAAGCTCCCATTGGTGCTCAAGTTGCATTGAATTAAATGACGTGGGCTAAATTCTAATAAATTTTACAATATTATGCAAAATAATTCCAAATTATGCAAAGAATGCTTGATTCCTCCATGTCTAAGTGGAGGGGGGTACCGATTCACTATTTGGATTTATAAAGATGCCTTTCCCTTCAGGCCACTCCCTGGCTATGGGCCTGCTTCAAATATACTACAACTATATCAGTCTATCGAATCTTTAACAATTTTCAGCTATTCAAATATACCTGATTTTTATCAAAATTTGTTGTCCGAAGTATCGTTTATGTATACCCACTGTTTATAAGAATTCATTCTTAAAGTTCTAACTTCAGCATATTATAATCATTACTCTTAAGTAATATTTCATATTTTAGACTTATTGTCAGTTAATGTTGTAAATAATATATTTTTTGTATCATTGTATTATGGTTTCTTGACTCCAACTGATTAGAATGCTGGGAGATGTACAGGATGCATATAAATTTGGCAAATGGTTTTAGAATATTACTCTTAAGTAATATTCCATATTTTAAGCTTATTGTCAGTTAACGTTGTAAATAATATAGCTTCTTGCAGCATTACATTATGGTTTCTTGACTCCAACTGATTAGAGTGCTGGCATATGTAAGGGTTTCATATCAGTGTAAAAAATGGCTCCCTGGCATTCTTGATACAATACTGTGAGTTCCCGAATAAGTTCAGTCGAACGTCTATTTAGAGTTGATTTATCGGTAATGGGCCACATGCATGGAGGGAGAGTTTTATTTGGTTTGAGTTGATTTGACTTGATCAACTTATTGTACAACGATATCTACACCTAGCTTACTATATTGAATTATATGCATAGTAAAACAATGAAAGTCAAAAGTAAACTCACTATATACAATTGGATGCAAAAGTGAATTCACCGAAATCAATAGTAAACGTAGTATATACTACTGCATACGCAGTAAACTAACCCAAATGGGTAGAAAAAAACTAGTTAACTCTATAGAGTTAATCTTAAACTCTATAGATATAGAACAAAGTTAGGGTTCATTCGAAAGGGTGCATGTTAATCTTTCTGACACATGCCACTCGAAAATCTCATTTCAGAGTTCTTTCTCTAGATAATATAATAGAGGGGTCTAAATAAATACAACGATCTTTAACAATGTCGTCATCATCTATGAAGAACGCTTTGTTTGGGGATGGGGATTCACTAAACAGGTTTAACTCTAACTCGTACGATAGCACATAACAAGCGTTAGGCAGAAGGATACATTGCGTCGGCACTTGTCATGTTTTGTTTGCGCGAAATTTTCAGCTCGAACGCGCGGAGAACAATAGGACTTTGCTTTACATCATTTTAAAGTTACAGTGTAAGATTCACTACAGCATTGGAACTACTGCAGTGAACTACAGTGCGGAATCGTTTTAATTGCTTAACGTCATGAGCAAGCTCATCATACAAACGCATGCATGTTCAAAAGCGTCAACCAAATGCTAGTGAGTTGCTTCCTGTCAAATTCTTAGTCTGTGATGTTAATTGAAAGGGGAAAAACAGAGTTGGGCCAATCAGAAGAATTAAAGCATGCCATATCCAGACAGAAAAAGCTCAATGGTACTACTTGAGGTCAGCTTGATACAAGAAATAGACAGGATGCAAGGAATGGCTTGGTTGCTGTTTGTTCATGAACCTGCATTTCTGCTCAATAGACGTACCAGCCCTGTGTGATACAAAGGCTAATCTTCACCTTCCTCCATTCTGGATCAAGTCCATATCTTCATTGACATTTTGCTGATAGTTCACATTCTTCCATCCGATTCTAACCTCAATTTCATTATTTCTATACAGTTAAATACAGAGTGACATGGATAGGTATGCTATGCAATGTAATAGTACTAGAAGGAGTGGAGGCAAAAAGTCTACACAAATGAATACAAAAAGTCAAATGTCACTTTGCGTCTTATCTTTAGAAAGGAAAACCTGGAGCGCTTTGTCTGTGCAAGAGAGTTCAATGAATTCGATGAAGAGGGAGCCCATGGCAGATAGAGACAATGCTGTGGTGATTGTGTGACAAGCAGAATAGGACTGTCTTGGACAGATGAGAAGATTATACAGAGTACAAAAGATATCCAGCTTTTGGGCACCATGATCATCATCACCAGTAGAGTTGGCACATAGATGGTTAGGATATGTCGACTGCTGCAAATATTCTCGCTTACTGTCTCCTTTCGTCCGTATCATCTCGAGTTTGATACTGAATGCTGAATCTGCTGGTGACCATCTATCTGTTAGACATTTCTTGAGATGCAAAAGATAATGATTTGAAATGGATGGAGTAGTTGCTTCAAGTAGGTAAGAGGCCTGTTATTAATGTGGGGCTTTGTCGTCTGATACTTATCAGAATAGGAAAGTTAGATTAAGATTAAGTAGTGATGGCGAAAGTATTACTGGATTAAACTCCAGTCGCAAACTTATAAGACATGGGCAGTTTCGTATTGGTATATCGTATGGATGTTTCTCATTGTTACTGCATGGCCTCGAGTATGTTTGTGTAAGACCCCATTTACACGGTGTCGGATTCACTTGAATCTGATATGTTTTTATGCCGCAATGGCCTTCTGTTTACACGAAGCCGATCATGAATACGGCATGATTTAATTTCGCTCATGAATATGATATGAAATGAATGTGATATCGTGTAAACACCCCTAATCCAATATGATTATGAGGCTGTTTTTTCTAGTATCTCTGCTGGTCTTGTAGTCGATCCAGTGCGAAACCATATCGAATTTGGGTGTCTACTCGATACCGTATTCATTTCATATCGTATCCATAAGCGTAATGAAATCATACCATATTTATCATCGTCCTCGTGTAAACGGAAGACCAATACAGTATGAAAACAAATCGGATTCAAGTTAACTCGATATCGCGTGAATGGGATCCAAGAGACTCAACCCTACCTGCATACTTTACCCTGCTTAATGATGAATTTTTAAATTTTTTGAAAAAATTTTTATTTAATTTAAACATTTAGAACAATCAATAGAATAGACCTCAAAGAGCAGAGAAACGATAACGGGCACAAAAACTATCTGGTATCGTGTAACTACCACAAAGTAAGAGAGGGGCTACTAGGATTTTGGTGTAGTCCTTGGCATTTGTATTATCTGTTTATCTGTATTACTTTTTGCTAAATGGTCACTGGGTAGTTATGCCTATCATCCTCCCAATGGCATCGTTCTTTTGTTTGTAACAGTTTGGTATTGCATATTGTATTGTATGTTGTATTAAGTACAGGTGTATAAAGAAAAAGAAAAGTAAGAGAGAAAGTTGTATCAGACAGGTCACTGCTATTTGATACGGAAAGCTATCCGGTACTGTGTAATTGAGGCCTGAGTTATGTGGCAGTCTAGTTATGAAATATCAACCCACTTGCCCTTCCTTCGTGCTACATTCATACGGTGTTTATGCTTGATATTCTTAAGTGGTATACGCCAACATTAGCATTTAAGTTGATAATTTTCCAAAATAAGTTAACAGCACTTACAATTGATATGCATTTGTTTAGACAGGTTAGTGACACTGCAATAGAATCGTCCACATATACTTGATTACATCGCAATATACCTAGAACACTTGTGACGTATTCTGGAATACAGAAATAAATTAGTGCAATTCAAGAAAGCGGACGGGGGTTGCAATTTGTTAGAGCGCTCATTAGTTACCGAAACCCTATTTCACAGCAGATTTGAAATCATTCTTAAGACTTAAGAACTCGTATCCGCTTCGTATAGTACCATCTCAATAATGAAAAGCAAAGATGATAGACTTAGATAGTAAAGAAGTAGTGAGGCCAACATATCCATGCAAGATTTGTATTTTGCTAAAGAGCCAATTACATTACATTACATTACATTACATTACATTACATTACATTACATTACATTACATTACATTACATTACATTACATTACATTACATTACATTACATTACATTACATTACATTTCAGTTATTTATAGACGGTTGCCCATTCAGCATAGCTGATTTCCAAGGGATCGTCTATTTACAAAGCAAAAAAGGTAAAAATTTACAAAAAAGAAGAAAAAATGACCTAACTTAAAAGTTTAAATACAATGTCGAAAAAGTCCTTGAAAAAACTCCCTGGCCTAAGTTATGTTAAAAGTCTAAGTACAAATAAGATTTGAATGATGCAAGGGATTGTGCACGCTTAGCATCAGCTGGGAGACTATTCCATGATTTTGCTCCTCTGAATAAATATCCTTTTTACCTACCATTAGCTTTTTCAATGACAACCTGAAATCATTTTCCGTATTTCTCAGAGCTCTACACGAATGTTGGGAATTTCGAATTAGAAGTTTTCCAATCTTCTGGAAGAGTGAATTCTGTCTGTTTGATGTAATTTTATTTTAGATGCTTTTACGAAATGTGTTCATCTATGTCCGTCTATAACAGGGTTGTCCAATGCGTGCCCCCCATGTTGTCTGTTGTGGCCCGCACTGAGATTAAAGTTGATAAAAAATTACATGGGGGAAAAATTTTGATGCAATGTATTATATCAGTGACCCTCCGTCTATGACCTAAATCTGAAAATGGCCCTCCGAGAAGAAAGGTTGAACAACCCTGGTCTATAACAGACCTTTCCGCTCATATTAATATTTGCCTTTTACATCTAAAAATCCTCAAGTTAGTGTTTTCCTTACTCCTTACCAAGGAAGATAATGGAGTGAAAGCTCAGTTTAGAACGATGTTTGGCTTGGTTTTCCTGGGCCTTGAGATTTTAATTGTTTGTCCGTAGCGCAGTTTAAATTTCGTAATAGGTCCTGAGATGAGAGCTTTTCCAAATAAAATCCATTATGCCGCTTACTTTCTTAGATTAGTTACTAACATGGCTTGCTCACATAAGTTGTTAACTACCCTGAAATCCCAACTAAGGGTCTTCTGTATCAATAGTAGGGTCATAGAGAAAGGCAAGCTAGTTTTTCTGCATCTCAATCTAAATACAATCTAGCGCAATCCCAACCTCATCTAATCGCAATCGAATCTAGTCTTAATCTAATCTGCATGAGCAGTAGAGATATTCTTTCGACTCTTGAACAAAACGACTCTGGTAATGATGTTCATGGCCATCTTCATCAAGTAGTAATGAACAGCATCAATATTTGTTCCAAACACAACCCCCCGGATCTGACTGCAATGTCCATCCTCGCCTGTTCAAATAAACTATTGCTAAAATGAAGCCAACTTGTGCATAAATACAGCTTCATTGCAGCACTACAGCCTCTCCTGATTGGTGGATAATCGCTCACAGCTGACAGAATGAAGGAACTTCTCCTACTGAGCATTTTGGCTGGAATATCATGCCTAAAAATTGGCCCAGAGGTAAGTTCAATTAGTACGGTACTTGTTACTTTAGAGTTAAAGACAATGGATGGGTGAATATAAACACTACGTACGATCATTATAGTGTTTGGAGTGCTTTGTATATATAACAGTGATAAAGGCATATGTCACTCTCTTAAAATGTGAGTATTAAGTCGTTTATTGATACATCCTGAACCAAACTCTCTTGAATAAATTGAAATAAATGGTTTAGGAATACTTGGTGAAATATGGGTATCTTTCATCGACTCACACATTTACTGACATGAATGAAGCGATTCGTAAATTCCAAAAGTTTGCGCACATACCTGATACGGGGATATTAGATGACATAACAGTTACCATGATGCAGATGCCTCGATGTGGTGTAAAGGACTTTGCTCCAAATGAAGGCCGTAGAGCAAAGAGATTTGTTGCATCGTCCAGTTATTGGCTAAATCGGACGGTGACGTTTGCTTTTGAAAATTACAACTCAGACCTCGGAATGGTGAAGACTAGACAAATAATTAAAGCTGCATTTAAAACTTGGAGTGACGTAACAAACCTGGTCTTCAAGGAGGTTTCGGGTACAAAAGCAACCATAATGATAAGGTACATACTTTTATTTCCTCTTTTTGTTTCATTTCATCTTATTTTAGTTCATGTCATGTTATTTTGTCTCAAGGTTACGACTGATCAAGCAATAGGGTGGTATTAGGTTTGTAGAGTCCTAACAAAAGCATTCAGATAGTGTATACACTAATGCATTTTAAAAGCAAAACACGTACATTTAATAACATAATTAGACAATGAAACCGGGAGGCATTTGAAACGGACTATTCTTAAAACGGAGACGCTTGAGAACTGGATTCACAAACGAAGATATTTGAAAGCACATGTGTGTGGACGGGGGAAAAGGAGTCATACAAAAGCTGAATAACACACTGCCCTGATTCCCTCTAACTTATTTGACAAACTTTTACTGATAGTAGAGAAATGCCGTATGTTATTGACGGAGTTGCCAACTTAGCCAGGAAAACGGACTGCATTGTGGGACGGGGACGGGGCATTGTGGGCAGAGACACTTTTTATCTGATTTTGTAGTATGGACACCACTACTTTACAACAATAGATCTTTCTGAAAACGGACCTATTTGAAAACGCATTAACGCGAACGCACCCTTAGCGCGTAAATACGTGTGTCAATCGGATTGCAAATCACTCAATCGGATTGCAAATCACTCAATCGGATTGCAAATCACTTAGTCAGTTAACTGGTCAATACGTCAGAAGTAGTACTGAGTGATTTCTCGTAGATTTGGCAGCGGAGGCCATCAATGTAACTATCCGTTTGATGGCAAAGGGGGAGTTCTGGCTCATGCTTTCTATCCCGACCACGGACAAGTCCATTTTGACGAAGACGAGCTGTTCACCGAGAATACAGATAGAGGAACCAATCTCTTTTGGGTGGCTGCACACGAGTTTGGCCATGCTCTTGGACTGCCTCACTCTGATGTCTACGAGGCATTGATGTATCCTTTCTATAAGGGATACAAAGCTGATTTCCAGTTGCCGTTGGATGATACAGGTGCAATTCAGGCGCTGTATGGTAAGTGAATGTCAAATAGAAGCTATTTCAAAATGAGGTCTGTTGCAAGCAATGGTTTGCAGATTCCTGCAAAGTTACATAGTCCCTTTGTTACCGAAAGTTTTGTAATAAATGCTGCCTGCTTTATGCAAGTACATCCGTCCATATTGCCTACTTAAGTTCGATACATGGCAGTTTGTGCAGTACACAGCATTGGAGACAGCTGTGCTCGATGGGGGGGGGGCATAGGTGTAGAAATGAATTATGCAATGAGTAACAATGACAGTGTATACATGCAACTTCAGTGAATTCTTGGGGTAGCGCCCCTGTTCCCCACTGTCAAAAGGCAGGGTGTGAGATAAAGATATATAGAAGTATAAATACGAAAAAATATGTATAAGCAAGTTGTTTAATCGGCATTTTTGGCAGTTAATGGGGATCTATGCGTTTTTCAATACTGTTTTCTGTAGATTTCTCCAAATTCTGAATGCATATCATTCATTTATATCATTCATGGCATTCACATCATAGACATCGTCGCCAAAACAAGTAAAATGGCTCGTTATTCTTGAATGGCCATAAAAATTTCATGCTGTTAGGTATGTTCTATGTATCGTCCTAAAAAGTTTGCAAATAGGGCTATGCTGCATGTCAATCTAGGAACCACATCCATCATTACACTAAAAATTTTACTTTAATATGTACTTCTCGAATTTGAATGCATAATAAGTAATTAATAATAAACAGGAAAAACATGCTACGTAATTATGTACTGAAAAATGCAAAATGCTGTGAAACTAGAAATTTGCCCCACTACTATATGCTGATTAAAAGGGGTACTTAGCCCCCTGAAAACCCTCTTTACTTTAACAGAGGTAGCAGAGGTCCCAAACCCCCTCTTTAAGGCCCCCATTGTTTTATGCAATTCGTGCTCCGCCTCGTGATGCACAGACAACTGCACATTCTTGCCAGTCCCTGCCTGTCCTTGGCCATCTCTAACTTGCTCCATCTTGATTCATTTGACCGCAGGTGTAATTGCTCCTCCATGATACACTTTTCGAACTGTTATAACGACCTAGTTATTATGCATTATTGCAGGCCTATCCGTACTGCTCCATGTCACAAAGCCTCAATCAGAGATCCAAAAAGAGGCTGTATCCATTCGTTTCCCGTATATGATAATATCTCTTGGAACTAAATCTCACCTTTTTTAGGATGCAAGAATACTGCCTACCCACCATTATCAATTCCAACAGGTAATTTACATTTATTATCAAGGTATGCCTTGAATTTCAGTCAGCTTGCACAATAGCTCCACTTATGGTAATGAAATTTTGTAACTTTTGCTTAATTAGTGTTTCCTTCTTTGTCTCTTATAAAGAATTCAACATTTTCTTCTTGCCAGTTCTATCCTAGAAGCAAAGCTCACTAATTAGGAAAAATTACTCGTCAGTGATCTTGCATCGTTCGAAATTGACTATCGGCTATATCTCCAAATTTGCTAACGAAATACTCTAATTCAAAAGAAATACACGAATTGACAAATCAATATTTGCAAAGAAAGTATAACCCATCCTTAGCTTATGTACTTAATGCTTTTTCATCAACTTTCTTATCACATTATCACTTATTATTTATCTAACTTACTTATACATTACTTATGCACATAATGATTTTCTATTGACTTATCTACTGTTCTGATCTTCCATTCAACTCGCCCATTATCAAGCAAATTTTGTATTCTTCTTGCCACAGATGGTAAACCATTCAATGGGATGCTAATGCATCAATGGCAAAACGCAGAGGGAGAGGCAATCCATCATATTCAACCAGACGTTTGCACATATCCTCATAATCCAGATAGGATAAGTGTCTTGAAAAAGTTTGAGGCTCCAGAGAACAACGGTGATAAAACTGCTACTAGAATTGAGGTATATTGAGAACTTTTAGGTAGCGGAATCCCCGTTTCTCAATACATACAATAGCCATCAAAAGTTCTTGGGCAACTTTAAAAAAAGTGATAAAAAGCCGTCTTTCTCTCAGCTTTTCTTTCCTTGTGCTTTACCAAAAAACGTTGTTAATGGGAATGAGAGGGATAATAGTTCATTGCAAGATTCAATAATTCAGTGTCTCAGGACTGTTGGCAAGTGTTGCAGCTGTGTGTATATTGCATTGTAGTTATGAAGTATGCATGCATGCATATAGTCTATTATTAGTAACAGTGCCAAAGTCCCCATAAGGGCTCATCTCATCATAACCCGGATTTGGATTTGGCATGCAAATACATTGTTTCTAGTCCACGTCTGAGGGTCATTCAATCAATGAACGCTCCGCTCGAATGTGAATAGGGAACAATCAGTTCTCGAAAAGGACTCGAAAGCAAATGAAGATAGGCCTTTAGGGGAGTTTTGTGATGATATATTCCGTAAGGTCGATCTTATGCAGGAAATACGTCGCTGTGACTCATGTAATATATGATGTACTAATGACAGTCACGTTCTAGGGATACTTCGAGGCCAAAAAAACAGGCTATCACCAGTTTGAGTTGTGTGCAGATCATGCAGCAAAACTGTTCGTGAGCACATCATCAAGCCCGGCTGATAAGCGGGAAATTTTGAAAGTGGATAAACCAACTGGACGAGATTTTGGGTGAGACACTGTCATAACATAATGTGTTCATTGATTTCACGACAGAATTTTAACTGCTGGGAAATAATATAATAGCTAAATGATTGAATGAGTATATGAATGAATGAAATGAATGTGATTTAAATTTAGAGTGAGTTACGGGCGTGCACTTTATAGGTGACTGAGTGAGTTAGTGATTGATTGATTGATTGATTGATTGAGTGAGTGAGTGAGTGAATGAGTGAGTGAATGAGTGAGTGAATAAATGAATGAATGAGTGAGTGAGTGGATGAATTGATGGATGAGTAAATGCAGTTAATTACCAAGTATATCATCGATGAAATGAGTGGATGAATCATCGAACAAATGATTGAAAGGAAATAATGAAAGAACTAATAAATGAATAAATGAAGGAATGACTGAGTAGATGAATAAATGAAAAAATGCAATGAATGAATGAAGGAATGAATGAATTAATGAATGAATGAAAGAATAAATGAATGAGTAATTGATAAATGTGTGAATAAATAGATTTAGCATGCAACAATAAAGTTGCCTATAAATAATCGAATAGAATAGAGAAATAATGTGCCGATATTTGCAAAGTGATCGTGGCGATCTGCTTTCTATTTTCACAGGAGTTGCCCATCTGCATATGCGAGCTATTTCAGAGCTGGGGAGAAATATTACATTGAGGCGATTCACAAAGAAAGTAGTGGCGAAGATTACATCAAAGTAGGAGTAAGTGAACCGAACGGGCAAAGACAGTTATTGACGGATTCCGAAATGAAATGGGCACTTACTGGTACGTGCAATTTGATTTATGTGGTGAAAAGTTACAAAAAATGCCCTGCAAGAGCATGCAATAGTATGCCTCCAAGTATAGCCAATACTCTACATAGCATTACAATCTCGTGCAGAATAAGTTGAGATACGATACAATATAATGGAGTAAAAATGCAGAAAAACAACCATGCATAAATATGCTGCAATGGTGTGCCACCGATGCCGCAAGTGGGGGGGGGTGTACGCAAGGGAGGCAGCAGTCCCATCTTGAGCTTTTCAAAGTGGAGTATAGGGTAGTTTCAAAGAGCGTTGCACTCAATCCTATACATTCTTTTCAACAATAATTATTACATGACTCTACAACCATTGTTTCCTTGCAAGTTGTCTTTGTAGTGGTATCATAAATCGCAAATGTGTTGATTATTATTGTCTTACGTCAAAGAAAGTCTGCCACAAAGCACCTTACATTGCTTTGACATCCCCGGACAGTTATAGATGAAAATTCATATTATACCATTTATTACTTGTTGGAGAATAAGATTGCATTACTAGATAATCAGATTGCTTCAAATGTTTCATGGATTGTGTATTACCAGATATAAGACTGCTTTGGACATTTGTGGATTGCATATTACTAGATTTAAGATTGCTTCGGATGTTGCATGGGTTGTGTATTACCAGACATAAAACTATTTCGGATATTTCGTGGATTGTGCATTACTAGATGTAAGACTGCTTCTGATATTTCATAGAATTCATATTACTAGATATAAGATTGCTTCGGATATTTCATAGATTGCATTACTAGAAACAGGATTTCAATGGGTATTTTCATGAAGTGAGAATGGCATGGCTTTAAAGTGTCATTTGACTCAGTCCAAATCAGAAAGGGAAAAAGGCTAGCAATCAGCTACCCATCTCAGAATTTTACGGAATTTTTCTGTTCCTACACATTTCTTGTCCTAAATATCATGGAGAGGCGTGCATTCCTTATAATTTTAGAATGGAAGTTAATAATTTACTAATTGCTATTATTGGGTATAAGTAGCTCAGCATTGGATATTTGCGGCTGTAAACAACAGGAAGACAATTACCTTTTGCATGAAATACAGACATCAATTAGCAATTGCGGAATGCATCTCTTTTATTCAATTGTTCTCGAACCCTTTATGTGTATATTAATGGATATTAAAGTTTGTTTTATGGGAGTTAAGCAGATAAAGGATAACTTAGGCAATCCCGTAAGACAATAACACAAGAAATGTTTTTTAATCGAAAACGAAATAGGGTGCAATCCCTTTGAAAATAGCTTATCTTAAAAAATTTTAACCAAATTCTTGTTCTTTTCAGACACTGAACTTCGCGTTATTGTCTGCAAGGGTCGCTACGAGGCACTAATGTGCCCATATGGACATGAAATCGAGGTTAAAAAAGCTGCTTATGGGTATTCTGTAACCAGTAGCTTCTACGACAAAGTCAAGCAGCTCTGTAACAAACAAAGATCGTACAACAGAAGAAGTGACTGCTCAGCAGCATCTTCGGAACAAATAGTGAAGTCATGGTGCCAAGGAAAGCAACAATGTACTCTGTATGCACACGACACGGTGTTCACGGATAAATGCAGTCGATGGGATTATTCAGTGCTGGATGTTACATACAAATGTGTTATGAAAGGTAGCTGGTTAACTGATACATAAAGTGGCCTACATGTGTAATAATATAATAGTGGCAGTACAGACCAGAAGGAGATTAATAACTACAGTTTAACACAGTGGAGCCTAGTTAGGCAATATATTTTTACTTTTGTACGTTGTAAAATAGAGGTTTAAACGATTATACATCATTGTTATGATGATATTGAATTTTGTGAATACCATAAGAAATTAACAGCGTGCAGTGCAAATCCGTACATAAACCTTTAGTTATTATGAGCCTACAGTCTGAAGTTGCATAGTTTGATTAACTTACTTAGAATCTTTTGAGCCCTGATATTATAACTACAATCAATGCCAAAAGTCTTGGAACACTTACTGTATTTTTTGATCTGGCTGGTGAGCGTTCCCCTCTCCCCTTGAAAACAATGTTGATTTATACAGGTTTTATACACAATAAGTAAGTCAAATTGCTTTCACACGACTGTCAGCTAACCCAACCGTCAATTCAACATTGTTCTGGGGGGTAGGGGGGGGGTAATCCGTTGTGCTTCACCGGAATCTCATAATTGTCACATAAAATGCTGCGGTCAAAGGGTGTTCCAAGGACTTTTGGCAGTGATTGTAGGCAGTGGTGGGATTCAGCCGGTTCGCACCGGTTCGCGCGAACCGGTTCCTAGACAGTCACACTGTTGATGGTCTTTTGTAGATGGTCTCATTCCTTATCAACTGACCAATAATATCAGCCAGCTTGCCAATCAACCCTTCTGTTGATGCCGCAAAAGTATGACAAGCATAACTGTGATAAGAATGGTTGTCAGGAATATGATTAGAGTTAAGAACCTGCACTCTGATTACTGAAAATGCTTCAATGCATAAGAACATGAACAAGATCATTTCTAAATCGTCGGTCCTTGAGTGTGGGGACTTTTTCTAACTTTTTCAATTTACCAAGTCATAACCAATCACCAAAACTCATTGCCTTTCTTGTCAATGATCATTTGAACATCTGTAGATCACTTGATGATTGCTTGATTGATTGATTGATTGACTAATTGTCTGATTGATTAGTTGATTGACTACTTGAGTTATTGATTGATTGGTTGATTGATTAACTGATTGATTGGTTTGTCAATTGATTGATTGATTGGTTGATTGGCTACTTGATATATTGATTAATTGGTTGATTGACTAAGTGATTGATTGATTAATTGATTTTTTGAATGATTGGATGATTTATTAATTTAATGTGGTTGCAACATAATTTCATAAATTCATGCACTCCATTCCTTGCTGCCATTTTGGGAATAAATTCCTTCTCTGGCTTTGCTTTCTGTATAAGCTTATTATTTGCTTTACATCAGGAACCCAAACTCCTCCGCCAGTTACTACAGCGCCTACTACCATCGCAACGACCAAGGCTCCAAGTAATTGCAAAGATAGATCAAGTGAGACAAACTGTATTGACTGGAAGAGTTGGGGACATTGTCAATACAGTCACGTACGCGAGTTTTACTGCCCGAAAACATGTGGACACTGTATGGTTGGTAAGTTATTACACTATCGTCAATGTCATAATGCTGTTCTGTACAAAGACGTAGATTTCGGAGTTTATGAGATCATTTGGGTTGTACTTGGGGTTTTTTGCGGTGCGAAAATTGGGTGTAAACATTTTATTGAATGTGTAATTGAACAAGGAAGCATATACATTAGTAAGTTGTGAGTAAATAAGTAACCGAGTGAGTAAGTAGTGAAAGATTATGTAAGGAGTGAAGGTATGAATGAATGAATGAATGAATGAATGAATGAATGAATGAATGAATGAATGAATGAATGAATGAATCACTATCTCATTGAATTAATGAATCATTCGGTGGGATGACTTAGTGAACTATTAGTGAATTAATGAACTAATGAATAAAAAGACAACAATAGCAAGTTGTAAACGTACTTGTTTAATATCTGCGATATACGATTAATGGATATATATTTATTTCAGTCTGATGTGAATTTGCCAAAGATTATTTTATGACTCTGCTGCGATAAAGCTTGTAAAGATCCTGGTGGTATGTTAAGTTTTATTTAGTGATAGTGGAATATGCGTAAATCTTTGTCACAGATAGGCACAGAATGCCGCAATATATTTTTTCTCTGTAGCCTTGCTTTGTTCCACACCTTTGTGGTTGGTCCTTGATTCCATCTCATACAAAAGTGCTTCAGCCACTGATCTAATAACAGCTATTAATATGAGACTGGAATAGTTGGTTCATGGGAAGTTCGTGTGCACACAAAACTTAGATCTATAGTAATTCGAGGAACTGTAAGAGACAAGCGATCTCTATTACCAAATCAAAAATCTGATATTAGGAAAAATTTGCTATTTCAGAATCCACAGAAACACTTAGGTAGGAATTCAAGAAGAAAAAAGAACGTCAAAATAATAAGCAGAAGAATCATGTCATTTTTGTAACAAAATAAACTATTTACCATCTAGTTAAACCTAAATCTCTGAAAACAAACTGCGTTAAGGATTAAATTGATACGCAATCAAAGGTTTAAAATTCATACAATGTATTATTCATAACAAACCGAGAACTTACAATCCAACATAATGACCAGTGACTTTTCATGTCCCATGCCCAAACTCAACATTGTAAATTCCGGTACGAATACTATATCCAAAGGCCTTCCGCAGGTTTAGTCGTCATTATTGTCAGATATCAAATCAAACACAGTAGGTTGAAATTTCTATACTCTGTCCATATTTATATATTTACAAGGTGCATTAGTTAAAAGCTTGAAGTTTACTGTTTATACATGTTTTGATTTTCATCCGGAACCTAGTTCAAGCTCCTACTATTAAAGTTCCGTATTCCGGACTTCTTTTGATCACACTCTAGTATTAAAGTTTCAGTTCCAGCTCCTCAATAATTCATTGATCTTCATTGCACATATAGTGCCATAGGCATTGCGAGTGTTAAATTCAACAAAGGGCAAAATCACATTGTACGATTCAACGAGAACTAGTCTATGAAGTATCCGCAGCAAAGGTTATGCACAATTCCTGTGCAGTTAACTTTTTATTTCTCAACTTTCACCAGTGACAAAAATATTCCAAATTGAAATTCTCCTTGGCTTTGTTATGTTTAGTAGTACACTTATTTAAATTCAGTATTGCTCGAAACAGATGGGATATTCTTTTAGCAGACTGGAAAGTTGTTATCGTTCGACAATCGAAACAGTGTTAACGTCAGATAACGACCAAAAGCTGGACCAAAATTTATAGTCTGGTGGGAATGGTTCTTTATTTCTTAAACCATTAAATAATTCTTTAATTATTTGGCATTCTTTCTGTAGGTTCTTGATGAATCAGGTTTTAAATAGAGAAAAACTTTTGCTATATATACCTTCCACAGCACTGCAGGTGGGACATTTCATGCCAGTTATTAAACCAATGAGCGTGGTCTTCGTAATAGGACAGGAAATTCTCCAAATATAGATTATCTGAGCTGATAGTTTGGGGAAATTTCCTCCAAAGGACATTGCAATCTTGGAGATCTCCCTTGCTTGGAGATTCCCAGATAGATGGAGCCAAGATCAACGCTCAAAAAATAGGTCTCTGTTTTAGGAAGCGGTCATTATTTATGGCTGGGGTGGAGACTGAAGAGGAGGTGCTATACGTCCTAAAAAAAATTTTACCCCACCATTTGCTTAAGTCAAATTTTCTTTACCCCACCGAAGGAAAACAATTAAACAAGGGTGCATTTATGCCTAAATATGGTATATGTTTTCACACTACCCCCGTGGTAAAAAAATATTCTTCAACCCCACCTAACACAGCTTATTTTGTCAATTACCCCAGCATTTTATCTTCAGTTCCCATCTCGGTCATAAATAATGACCGCTCCCTTATATGATGATAATTGTACGTGCTCTGTGCTAGACGGTATTTGCTTGCGTTGAACAGCTTCAGAGGGAATTAATCGAGATCTCAGGATCCAGGAGGCTTGATAAATTAATCTATCACTTCTATTTGTAATCACAAGCGACCATAAGTATATGGAAGAAACCTTCATCTGAAGGGCATCATAATGCCCTCGAAATTTGCAATAAAGTTCAAGAGATTGAGGGATTAAATTAAAAGGAAAATTACTCCTGTCAGTTAAGACTGCTGTCATTTAACTCCTTCACTATTTGCTATCAGTGGGAATCATTTCTTTCATCTATAACTAAAAGGGAACCCGCAACTTTCAGGTGGGGAGCCAGGTAATCAGAAACTCTTCATCGTATAGTTCTTGTATCTCCAAAACCATACTAGTGCAAGGTCCGAGCGCTAGAAGGGAGCGGTAGGGCTATATGGTTTCTCAACTACGCTAATGCTCACATTCAGATGTTATAACAATACATAGCAAAGACTTTGGTACAACATGGAACGATTTTCCAAGAACAACAGGTGTAGCACAGAGATATTCAAGCAGCTCAGCTTTAAATTTCCATTAGTCTGGAAAACACGCACTCCCATATAAGTTAATAAAGATGAAGAAATGCTATTAATCTCAAACTGTACAAAGTGGCTTGGTTCTTTAGTTCAATGTAACTTGTATAGTTAACATACCACTTCAGGCTTGCCTGTGATTACACAATATGGTACTTCTGTCTCGTATTGGCGTTCTTTTGCAATTGCAGCTCAAGTATTTGACCCCCCATCATTTTGAGGGGATAGTTTCCCTCCAATCACGTCGTAACGGTCTGTTATCTGGGATGTTTTAACTCCAAGTACATCCTGTCCTATAGGGGGCAGATTTCTTGGCGTTGAGACTAGAGACGGAGGATTCGACATCGACCCAATAAACTGTTGCTGATCTCCTATTGACTGGAAAGATATAACATTAAAGGCTAGAAATTACTATGCCAATGACGGGAAGAAATATTCACTGAATGAATTTTTTCCCCTTAGCATTGATTGAGAATTGCTGCAAAGCAAAGAGTCGTAATAGGTATAATGGAGAGAATACAGATAAACCGTATTAAAGTGCTATGTTTGATATACGTCCCTATAGCATTGTGACTCCCATAGCGTATCGACTTTCACTTCACAGTGGTTCCAATAGTTTAGTGAACCTATAACCTATTGACCCTATGACTTCTTGGTTATATAGCATTTTGTCCTAAAGATATACCATATTAAAGCCCTGTATTTGATATACGTCGTTATAGCATTGTGGCTCTAATAGGTTAGTGGACCTATGGCCTATTGAACCTATAACCTTTTAGCTTTATAGCATCTTGGCCCAGTAGCATGACGAATCATATGGCACAGTGGTGACTCATTTGGCTTCGTGACCTCATAGCCATAAATAAAATACTGTAATCTGTTTAACTGTTATTTCCCAGAAGCATTATTAAGAAAAAATTCAAGATTTGATACCAAATAAATAAAAAACAAGAGCTTGATGCGATGATGCGATGATTGATGGCTTTATCATAAGCCCATGTATCCTCTCCATCATAGCGTAATAAAAGAGAAAAGCTTGAAACTTACAGATCTCCCTGCTTCTGCTGATCTTGATCGTAAACGCCCACCAATCTCAGACTGATATTGAGCGCGACGGAGGTCAGTCTGTAGATAGAAAAACAGCACAAATTACACATAGTGATATAGTTTAGTAAACATCATACTATTGCCCTTACCCCCGGTAAAGTTAGCACCCTTCATGTTCGTTTTAATGATGTATGCTTGATCTTGTTGGTGCTCTCCTAGTGTTCTCTACACACTTGTATTTGAGAAGGTAAGTAGGTGAGTTAGAAGATAGCTCGATATGCATTAATGACTATCGTACTCCATTAAAACATGACGTATAAATGAGCTCATTTATCCTCTTCAATATATCGATAGAAAACAGTATCAAAGTCTGATGTTGAAAACGGTGGAAGTCGGCCTGTAGAAATAAATCTGCACTCTGCGTACATAGTTGTGCCTTGAACAACTACCCGGTTGCAGTCTTAGAGCTATCTCACTTCAGACATCTCCCGACGCTTAATAGCGAGAATTACTACAGAACACAACAAAAAAGAGAAGAATGCAGCTACCATTTTGTATCTGCCTCGATAGACCTGACCATCTGTTCCAAGCAGAAATTTTACAATTGTCTTTTCTCTTTTGCGTCTGTTCAATAACCCCTGTGCATTAGGTGGCAGTTCTAGAGAGGAACAACCAATAGCACATAACTGTAAAATAGTATTTAACTTTATTGATATGTTTATAACGACAGATAGATAAATGCTAGTCCTACGCAATTCATGCATCAAGGAATACTCAAAAGAAAAGCACATGCTATGCCATCGATTGGTCGGCTAGCTTCTATCCTCACTGTCTGTAACCCCACACTTAACCCATCGGGCGTCCGTTTAGTGCTGGATGGAATGTAGTCAAGTATCCAGGTATAGCTCAAGGCGTGCTATTATTTCATGTCGTATCATGTAACTTCATGTCGTATCATGTCAAGTCATTTCATGTGATGTAATATCATGTCATGTCCTGTTATATCGTGTCGTGCTGTGTCATGAAATGCCATGTAATGTCATGTCATGTCATATCATGTCATGATGTGTCATGTCATGTTATGCTAGGTCATAATTTTTAGAGGTTAGCCCTGTTAGTCAGTAAGACTGAAATTCAGGGGGCCGTGCTAAATGAACCTAATAATAGTTCAAAATAATTAAAAATTTCAAAGCAAAAAGAAGCCAATGCCAATCATATATGAAAATAGATTATGAACCTCCAAGCAAATAAAAGCAGTTATTCAAAACAGAAAAGGTCTTTAAAGGTGCAATATTAAAAAACACAGCCTTAAATAACATAACATAGCTTTCAATTTTTGACAATCTCCCGCTTGTTCTTTGTACTTCTCTCCGTAAACCAATTTTGAAGTTTTCTGTGTAAGCTTCAATATATGTCTAAATGGTGAATTTTCGTAAATCTTTAGGGGAGTGGGGTATTTATGGTACATTTGCCTGTATTGTTTTAACGTGGTCTATTGCCTAATATCCATCTTTCAGTTTCTACAATCGTCCCATTGCATGCCAAAACATTGAATAATCTAAGGGAGCATTTGCTCTCCCTCACATCTGTAACGTATAGAGTTGATGTTTAAGTTATATTGTGCTGTACTTCGTGTTACTTTAATTATCTTGTAGATCAGTCTTTTCGGTAACAACGATACGATAAACACCAAAGCTCAAATTCAGTTGTGTCAATTCTATATAGGCCTATGGCCTAGTCATAGGGCTTTAATGGAACACCGGCCACCACCAAGAACCCCAAATCGTTACATTCCCTCCAATATCCACTACTAATGTGCCCATATTTTCAAGGTGTCCAATGCAATATTTGCTTGTACAGCTGTAATGGTTCTAACCTTTAGCCTTTGCATCATTTAACTCACTTACCTGCTGTTGTTTTCACTTGCTTCTTTGGATTCTGCATAAATGCGGTGTAGTTACCGCCACAGTAGCGTTCGACAGCAAAAGGATCCCGCCACACGTCTTTATTCGAACTTTTGCTTCCATGCAGTGCATCTAGGGATGCCGAATGCACAGCTCCAATTTTGGCCTATATGTGATAAGTATTGATAGATAAGTACAGAGTGGCCACCGAACATTTAAAAATCATTAAAGAACAATTCAAGGACAGTTACAAAGTGTGTCAATAATTAAGAACATTTAAATTTGAAGAAAGGAGGAGTCTAGAAAAAGTTGTGAGTATATCAAATATTAAACTTTCAGCAGTACTACACTCTACTATTCAGATGACTATAAGCTTTGTTAGATTGAGAAAAATAACTCAGAAAAATAACTCATTATAATTAAGTTGTTAGCAATTTGTTCCTATGTTGAAGGGCAACCCTCAATAAATAAATGAATGAAAATTGAAGCGCCAAGGCAGTGGTTACCAGTTTTTAACTCTTAGGTATAACACAGCGTGGATTTGAACCCACGGCCTCTCAGTTACGAGTAGGATGTTCTAGGAACTATTCCGCCACTGCAGAAATGCTTATAATACACAAACATTGTGAGGTTGGATTTTCAAGAACATCGGCAAATATGACACGCAGATGTGCCCAACTGAAGAAGAAGATAGTTTTTTGTGGCTACCTGTTCCTTGTTTCCATTATTTTTCCCATCATGCGAATTGGTATTGAAGTCTTCATACCCATCGATGTGTACCGGCCTATCACATGATATACAGTGAAACAAGGTACTCAGAGGTCTTCTAAAGCCAGCTGCATTCGAGATGATATCGCGCCCCGCTCTCGAGACGAGGTTTTCACGTGACTTCTTCAATTGGGCAATTCGTGACTCTGAACAAGGAAAGATAGTAATAATGAAGCAAAGCAACCACAATGATAAAAGGATAACGGATGAATGTAGAATATATTTTTCCTGTGAATCTTCTGGCTATCACGACGACGATAGAAAGAATGGCATGATTTCTCAACGGTTATTGTCCCATAGCCTGCTAGTACTGTCGTACTACAGGCCACAGGGTCTTTTAACGTGCAATTCTACACAAGCTGTGCAGTTCTGAAAACTCTGTGTACGATCCTGGAGAGAGCTGTGCAGACTACAGTGTATAACTATTAAGAGATATTCTAGCTAAAGTAGAGTATTGCCAGGGACGTAGGAAACGGGGGGGGGCCGGAGGGGCCATGGCCCCCCACTTTTTAGCAAACTATGCAAAAGTGCCCCTTTGAAGCCCAAAATGGGCGTGGTAATGTGACACTTCTAGCACTTGGCCCCCCCACTTTTTAGATGCTTCTTACGTCCCTGAGTATTGTCAATATATTGTCGTTTCCCATAACCATGGCAAAAAAACATGCATACTTTCAGTACTTGCTGATCATGTACATGTTGTCTATGCTCAATGACTATTCCTCGATATAGTATTCACGGGATTAAATATGCGAGCTCTAAATTTTCCTTAACATAAAACTCTTCTACACGAAAGTTCTGAAAGAATTCTTTCATACCAAAGAAGCAGCAAATAGAAAAAAATAACTGAAAGACTGCTTTTAGACACCGTACTGCGAATATTATTGACAGCATGGATGTCCTATTCGTCATAGAAACAATTCTTCAAAACAAGATGATCCAAGCAGCCAAGGATCCCCCGTCAGGTATAGTAGTGTCCCGTATATAGGAAACAACTTTTCAATTCAAGATTTGAGGAGTTTCTTATAACATGAGATACAAACTTCGAACCAGGGCAAAGGTTTTGTTAGAAAATTTCGTTTTGAAGGGCTAATGTGTACGAATGTTTTTGAAGAAGAAACAAGCATATTTTCAAACCATCTGGCATTTTTTGAAAGTCAGTGCCTGTCTTTCTTAAATTTATGTTTCTTATATACGGAACACTATTGTATCAATAAACCATAAGTAAATTGTGCCTGCGCAAGAAATAACATGGTGTAAGCTGCTAACCCAAGTACTTTTTCAATGACTTCTCGGCCTTTGCATCTAGTTTATCCTTCATGTTGATACTCAGCTTATCAAGTGCATCTTTCAAGCTCTCTTCCTCAGATGCATACTTGTCAAGCTTCTGGAAAACTTCTTGCAGATTCGCATTCAGTTCCATCATCATTTCGTCAAATTGGTTCATATTGACCTGAGAGAGATGGCACACACAATTCAATAGTACGGATAGACAACAGGCTATTACTTCACATACATTTATACTGTATTAAGCATAGATCTTTCAGTAGAGCGTCGCAAACAGTATTAAGAACTGTACAAGTTGTGTAGAATTACCAGAGCCGTAACGAAGACACTCTAGGCCTCTTGAAATTTAGTAACCTGCATCCATCATGTAGGGCCGGCTAAGTGTACTGGGCTTTAGAGCGAAAACGGGTTTATATTTGATTTCAAATTCTAATATGACATAAGTTATAAAATACGTATCCTTTACTCCTTGAATAGCATAGCCTTCTAGAACATTTCAAATAGGTCGTTCATTATAGAGAGTAGGGCTAAGATGTGCAGAATGAGCCAAATGTTGTCTCACTATCAGTGACTAGTAATGGCTTTTCGGATGGCTTTAGGAACCTTTCTTTAACAGACTGTCCAAAAAGCAGACAATACCAGACGATATTGACCCCTATTCATATGAGGCCCCCTAGTTCTAGAAATACAGTGCCCTAAGCAATATTACATCATTAGAACTGCATGTTAAAAGAATCTTGTATTAAATATTAGGACGTATTAGATGCCTTTGAATCTGCGCATACCTTTCTTCCGTTTAGGAATATAGATAACAGCCATAACCTGATGTCAAATGTTTGACAGGTTCCTGTTATATATCTGTCATTTCCTAGTCTATCTGGTTTACGTAAGGCCATAGCGTAGTCACGGTCTTTTGTTTACCATGGTATCGTCTTAATAGTATTGTACAGCAGTTTTAGGTATTGTAATACGCTCTTTGTACTGTAAGAATACAGAGAATAGGCAACAATACCTTGGAATCGAGTGCGCTCTTGTACGCTTCCAGATCGAATATTGACTTCGCTTTGTCTATATCAACCTTGTTTCTTTGAAGGCCATCGACGCATTCAAACAGCGCATCGATTAAATTCTAAAACAGAATCCAACAGTTTAAGCACAAACTCACATTAGCATCAGAATGACAACAACAACCGATGTAGCACGGTCGTGACATGTGTATAGTCTGTCAGACAGCATAAAATCGGCACAAGATACAAAAAATTGAAAACAGTGATCAAAAACTGAAAGGGAGGAAAATGCTTGAGTAGTATACGTAATGTATACGATTGTATTAGTTTATGTCAACAAGGCAATTTACTTTACCTCTTTTCAATTAGTGAACAAGTCACTGAATCGGGAATCTGTGTCCCAAACGAAGTCTATGCATGGGACACTGCCTTATTAGGAAAATTAATTTTCTAAGGGGGTACAATAACCGACAGTTATGTGTAAAATAGGCGGCGCTATATCGCCGGTAGCCGCACATAATGACAGCCGTGTAAGAGTGTAATCAAAATTCATAGTCACCTGTTTTGCCTTGAGTTCATTGAAAATACTAGTGCTCAGGTCGTTCAGCGCCAAAGACGTTCTATTTCCTCTGCTTTCCAATTGGGCAACATGTTCTTTGAGTGCGTTGAGCTCCTCTTCATTGCTGTCGGGCTTGCTGAAATCGCAATCCGCGACGAATTGACTGAAATCGGCCCTAATCTGTTCAATCATTGATGTGTTGTTATCGGCTACTTGTTTAATCGATGATACGGTGTCATTGAGATCTTTTGATTAAGAACATAATAAAAGAGTGCATTAGATTACATTAGATTGCATAGGGTTACATTAGATTACTAAAAATTACACTAGATTCAAGTACTGTTGGAATACGAAGATTTTGGTAAGAAATTAAGCATTAGAGCCGTAGCAAAAAATACAGTTGCAAAAGCTAAGAAGAAAAGTCAAGGGGGCCTTCCATCCAAATTTTATGCATTTAAAAAATGTATTGAAACAATATAGTATTCATCATTGCCATCGTTTAAACCGAAGGAAAATTTGGTGACAGGGAGATTATAAAGTTAAATCAGGTCGTCTTAAGCCCACAGCGTCTCTAATTAGGACTCTCACCTTGGATATCTTTCTTCATTTGAACTATAGTCTTCTCTCTTTGATCGCCTTCAGCTAAGGCGGTAGTGACCTTCGATTCAAAATCCACAAATGTACCTGTAATATCACCAAGCTTCTGCAGGCATTCCTGTATCTCAGCAGATGGGTGCCGGTACAAATCCATCTCCTTAAATTCATGTGCACTAGGCTTTTCAGCAATAATTGATTCCTCCCTTTCATCACCTCTATCCTCTGTATTATGCTCTCGCTGGGCAACCTCTTCTTCCTCCTCTTGTACTTTTGGACTAGTAGATTTCATATCGGCACTAACCTCCACTTCCCTCGTTTCCACAGCATCTTGATTGTTATTCAACTCAATTTTCTCTTTACTTCCGTCAGACCTTTTGACATTCAATGCATCCTCAAGCTGAGGCCACCGGACGACATCTGATATCTCCCTGCGTGTCACAAATTCATCCAATATCTTTTTTAGTTTATTCACATCTTCAGCGATATTCTTTGCCATGTTTTCAATATCTTCTTGCCTATTGTTCTTCTTCAAGTCTTCTATATCCAACAATGCGCTCTTCAATCGTAATTCGTTTTCGTCCTCCTCCTCCTCCTCCATTTTATCTGGCCTCTCTTGGATTTCACTAACCTCTTCTGTATTTGTCTGTGTTGAAGTAAACTTATCTTCTAGATCGCTTAGTCGCTTATCATGTTTCGGGTGGGTTTCAAAAATGTCAGCCAATTTTCCTTCGATCTCATCCAACCTATTAGGCAAAGACTCAATACTACCAAGCCTCTCTTTCAAATTTAAGACCTCTGTGTCGAAGTTCTCCTTCAGGCTGTTTAGTTCACTGAGATCCATCTCTCCCCTTCGCAATTGGTCGATATCCTCTCTCAACCTGCTGAGCTCTTCATCATTGTTAGGCCGTACCTCCTTCCTACTACGCATTTCATTCTGACCAGCTGTTAGTATGTCAAGTATTGCAAATAACTTATCGACACCGTCTTCAAGTGCCTGTAGCCTCTTATTCACGCGTACAGTGTTCCAAGTGTTAGTTAAGAAATTCTCCCATTTTTCGGTACCTTCTCTCTCTATGCCAGTGCTATTATCACCAGTTGCTGAACCTGGCCTCTCTCCATTACTACTAGTCTCGATCCTATGAAACGTTTGGCTCTGCTTCGTTTCCAGTAATTCGGCTCCACTGGGCAGTCTGTCTGCTGGCTGGGATGATCGGTGTAAACTATCCTCATGGCTCAATGTATGCCTATTCAAACGGAATGAACCAGAGATGTTAATATGCAACTCGTCAATAAGTATAGAATCACTGTAAAACCCGAATATAGCAGATAGTATAACATTCACAGAAAAAATCTGTGACAACGACTTCTCTGCCTAGATGAGTTTTGGTGAGTTGGAAAAATTAAGTAATCATAGATATCAAAATTAAGTAATCATAGATATCAAAATTAAGTAATCATAGATATCAAAATTAAGTAATCATAGATATCAAAATTAAGTAATCATAGATATCAAAATTAAGTAATCATAGATATCAAAATTAAGTAATCATAGATATCAAAATTAAGTAATCATAGATGTCAAAATTTTGGTTAAAAATAAAAATCTTCAGATCAGATCAAAGTCCTAAGTTGCTTGCAAGACAACACATTGTGCAACTCATACGCATTGTGTTATGCAAAGCTGTACACCACTCAGTTTTGTCTGAAAATGTTAATAGGTCTTTTGCAGCAAACTAGAGCCATGGCCAAACGCTCTCAAATTTCCACTCTAAAGCGCAAGACAAAAATCCAGCGATTTCGAGTATTGTCGAGCGGACCTTGGTCAAACACACTCGGCTTTTATTTGACACCTACTCTATTTTGCGGCAGCCTCACTATTGCTTTTTTACCGTTCTGTCTTGTACACATACGTACAATACCCGCCAAAAGTTCTGGGACACTTTGCACTTTTTGTATTCCGCAATGAACTTTCATCCCCCTCTCCCCCTGAAACAATGTTGGGTTTTTGGAGAAGTACAAGCGATAATGGGAAACTTTCGCGTGCACGACAACTTAAAGTGTCCCACAAACGAACCAACATTGTTCTAGGGGGAAGAGGGGGGGGGTGAATGTTTGTAGCAACTATGAAAATATGTAGAGGAAAGTGGCTTTTTATTTGCTTCTTCTAAGTGTCCCATGGACTTTTGGCTACTATTGTAGACTCTGAATTTTCGAGCATACAAGTCGAATGTTAAGTCGAGAACCCAGCCAAACGCTCCCTCCCGACAACAACACCTGAACCAATACAAACGTCAAAAGCTTCCTTTAGACCATTTTGATCTAGATCAAATTTGACTCGACAACGCTCGACAGCCCTTGACATAACTATACAAAGTGGCCAAGCGCTCTCGACATTTGACTCGACACACATATAGAGCGTTGTCGAGTGAAACTGAATAGAGAGCGTTTGACCAGGGCTTAATAGCTGTTTCCATTTGTAATTAACAGCCAAAAACACTTTAAATCATGAAAACTGTCAATTTGGGACACTAATTTGATTATAAGTATAATGATAAGAAGCTTCAGTTTTGACGATAAAGAAAACTAAGGTGTCTAAATGTTTTTTACAACTCAATATGCGATCGGATTAACAAGCCATCATCATAAGAGTGATTTTAAATGACTTTAAATCATAATTTCAGACCACCAGACATAAAGTACCCAAACGAATTTCTTGCAGAAATATCTGCTCTTGCACTCCTCAATGAAGTTCACCTTTGCCCCAAACAATAGGCATGTTTCCCATATGTCTTATCAAGAAGGACAATTTTGTTTGATAATTAACTTACTGATTGTGAATGTTCCGCTATATACCCAAGGGGCCATTTTCTTTGAACAACACGAGCTTTGAAGTCGCACATTATTGCCAGGAAAAGGGAGGCCATCATGGACTTAATGACCCGTGAAACCGGGGCTTATTTCAATTCTTCTCTTGTATTACACTGCACACAGCAAGTCTAGCAAACAGGACTCTTGCATATTATAGAGTAGTGCTAACTTAAGAATACCTGAGTTATCAACATTAGATACTTTCAGATAGTAACTGAAAGATAGTTTAAGAGCAATATTTGAAGCAAGCAAGACTCCCTGGAAGGACAGCACCATATCTAAATTCGCTTTGTTATACGACCGAAAAGAACATCAACCATATCAAATTGTATTTTAATTTTCTGATAGGATAGAGTGTAAAAATATGAATGCCAGCAAAAATACATTATGCATATTCACTATTAACTAGTTTTTAGTAGTGAAGAATTTAGAAAAGCAAATGACAAAACTAAATGAAAAACAAGGTCCCAAAAATACAGTTGAATAAAGGGGCTCGAAAACAGGGAAAGAACCCGCCTAAAACGGAATGAAATGTTTGCCTATGTGCCACTGACAGTAGTCAATTTGTGATAATAATACAAGTTGCTTGTTTGCAGACACATTGAAAAGCACTTGCTAGTCAAGGGGCAGCTGTACCTCTTTATTTGTATAGGGGTCTGCCGGCGGTAAAATGGTTAAACTTGGTAGAATCGGAAAATGATCAATTTTGCAATTAGTGTTGACTCATGGTCGTGAAAGAACACAGTGCCATATTTATTGTCCTACAATACTTGCCAAAGGTCCTTTGGACACTTACGGAAAACTGATAAAAATCACATTCCTCTACGTTTTGTCATTGTTGCAACACCCACCCACCCCCTTCCCCCAGAACAATAGTGGATCGTCTATGGGACACTTGCAGTTGGCATGAATGTGAAAATCATTCAAATATGGCATGTACTGCTCCCAAAACCCAACATTGTTTGAGGGGAGGAGGGAACTGAAAGATCATTGCAGAATACAAAATGCGTTAAGTGTCTCAGGACTTTTTGCCACTATTGCAGGTACAAGACCTCGCTATAAAACTGTATAAATCAGGCTCGGAAGAAAAGGGAAAAGCAACTAATTATGCAAAAGAGTCATGTGCCCATTTTGCCCCGAGTACCCATGCATGTTATCCCGCTAAAGGAGTTGAGCCCCCAAACAAGGAGTTGGGCCCCCTAAAGCCCTCCTAGGACACAAGCCTGCTAGCAGGTGAAAGATTCCGGCTTTCAGGAACTCAAATACCTAGAACAAGGGAATATATGACTAAATAATCGGCCAATAGTAGGGACGGAAGCTGGGTAGACATGTAGAATAGGCCGCTACTTTGAAATCTAAATCAACTGCTACATTATGTGGAATACATTTAATATATACTGAAAAGACATACTGAGACAGATTCATCTCCGGTTTTTCAATCCTACTTTCATCGCCCTCGCTATTGTCAGAAGTCTTCTCATCATCAACGGGCTGTTCTACGTGAACACTGAGTGCTTTCTGGCTTGTTTCCTTATCAACATCTGCGTGTACTTTATCTTGCCGTGGCAGGCCCAACGGCTTTCCAGTCGCATTTACAATAAATTGAGCTTGATTCGTTGCAATTAGGAACTGAAGTAGAAAGTCCTTCAATAAGCTCAAATCCACCGTGCTTTGGTTGGGATGTCCAAGGGCGTGATCTAGTAGCTGCCACAATGCCAACTGTCCCGCCATTTTTGAAACAAATGAAGACGGATGCTCTTTTTGTGGTTGCCATAGGCCCAGCCTCGGAGTAGGTACCTGAGTGTTGTTATGGTCACATGTCTGTTGGGAAATAGAGGCTGAATCCTTCGCTCACTGACAGGAAATCAGGGCCTTGGGAAATTATGGAAGGAAATTTTTCAATGTAAGTATTTCCAGTTTTTATTTCAAATTAAATCTTCATTGCATATGTATACCCGTTCTTGCAGATTTGCACCATTCTGCATGGTCGGGGCAGCCCTATATGATTGGAAATTAAAGTTGACGTCCAGTATAGCGGCAGAACTTTGCATGGCGTGACAGCTTCCTGTCGCACAGTGTGCCCAGAGAGCACAATTTTGGGAAAAATTCCATTATAATACTCCAGTTCATCTCAGGATAATGGTTGGGTGCTCATTTGAATCAGAATTATATAACAAATTTGACGAAAGTGACTATAGCTGAAAATTTTTCATTTTAGGGATTGCCGGGGACTTACTACCAAATATGGGCAATGTGACCAAAATACATTTTTAGCAATATCTTCACTCAAAATCATGTTTATAAATTGATTATAAATATATTTTGTGCATATGTGTAAGATGTATCTGATAAAAATAGAAATTGCCCAAAAATGTGAGTTTTGGGGGCTTTTAGGGTGATATTGCCATATATGGTCACTTTGGCCTAATACACAATATTCAACATAGTTTTACTCAACATGACCTTAAGAAAGTGACTATGGACTTATTTGATAAATTCTGGTATGCTGCATCTGGTAAAAACAAAAATTACCTAAAAATGCGAATTTTTGGGCTTGTAGGGTGACATTGCTGCTATATGTGGTCATTTTGACCTAAAACACTATATTTAACATAATTTTGTTCAGAATGACCTTAATAAAGTGATTATGAACCTATTTGATCCATTCTGGTATGCTTTATGTGATATAAATGAAAGTTAAATGATGATGTGAACTTCTGGGGCATTTAGTGTGAAATTGACAAATATGGTCATTTTGGCCTAAAAGACAATATTTAACATATTTTTGCTCAATTTCATCTGAATACAGTAAAAATAAACGTATTTGATCTATATCGATAAGGTGCATTTGGTAAAAATAGAAAATACCTAACAATTTGAACTTTGGGAGCTTATACGGTGATACATTGAAACGCAGAATATTGCTGTGCAACAGCAATGTTATCCTGGCATACTACGAATGACAAATCCTATACACTATGTTGAAAATAATACTGAATTTTTGCTGAGCTTTGATATACTTCAATTCTGACGATTTTGAGCCTAAAATTATTCTTAACTTAATCTAAAATCTCATCAACTTTCGGCATTATTATCCATATAGATTACATTATAAACATAAAAAGTCGGTAACAGATACTCCCCTTAGAATTACTGTGTCGCATCATAAAGTAATGACTCCCTGACAGGTCAAATCACACTCACACCTTTCTATTTTCCATAAACCTCACATAAATAAATGATCTAAGTCTTCATGAAGCTTGAGGGTTGCATTATTCTTAAACTATTCTTAAATATCAGCGATGTTGAGTCTCAATATTTTTTATAGACTATATTTTTATAAAAGTGTATAGATATGAACACAAGGTGAAATGTAGTGCTTGTGGCTGTTTGGGTCAGATAGCTCGATTGAAATTTCACCATGGTGTTCCCGATAATCTTGTTGTCAAGATAACTATTTAATAATAGCTCTCTATTGCTCTCCCTGATAATTTTTCATTTATAACAGTGAAGCACAAGTTTAACACCATTGACCTGTATTCTACTTCAATTTTTTCTACCACAATTCTGTTTGGCAATGTCTACTAGTGGTAAACAAACCGCCCTAAGACTGATATTACCAGGTTAAAGTTCATTGAAAGTACTATCAAGGTAATGCTTTTGGACTTAGAATTTACAGAAAGCTTATTCAATGCAGAATGTAGCATGACTCTCAATCGGATTGATTCTGTATCGTACAGCTTCTTAAAGATTACTCTCATTTTCACATCTGCCATCTGCCCAGTAGGTGATAGAACAGATGCAGCAACGCCAATCCGCATTGCCAGGGCCCCTTAAACTCGCTTGTTTTCACCAATCTGCATGCAGGACATTACCTACAGATAAGAAGTTATCATCCCCATGTATGCGAAAAAATTGCAGTTGGGATGGTAGTGTGCTGACCTTATAGTGCTTTGTGGCAAAAAAGTCAAGCATAGCCCGATATTTAATAGATATTCACTAGCGCTAAGTAAAATAGATAATCCGGTCAAGGAAAAGTATCTCAAAGTAGTATTTATAACTATCTGCCAGAGGCAAAAAGAAGTTTTTAGTTACGTTCAACAGATTACCTGCAAGGCATATCTAACTTATATTATATTTCTCCATATCATCAATTCTACAGGGCTTTCGAACACCTCCAGTTCGCAAAAAAAACGAAAGTGGCCACATTCAAACCAGTCTCGCACGAAATTGGTAAACAATAGTTTAATAATTCAAAAAGTGTATTGCAGCTCAGTTTATTGTGCATGTAAGAGCAGTGAGCATTTGCAGATGCAGAAATATGCGATTTTCACTTTTTCCCGCCTCTGGGAACACTGTGTGTCGCTCCAGAGTTCCACAGACCGAAGGGTATAAGGATGGGTGTGAGGTCTGCGATAATTTTTTTTGTATTGCACGACTTGAAGACGAGCAAAATAGTTAGAATTTCTCTGAAACATAGGTTGACTTTATCATTTGTTTGGCTGTGCCATAAACAGCTCTGGGTACATCAGGCACGAGAGCACACTATTTCTGACCGTATCTTTTCACCAAAAACTGAAACTTTGTTACCTTTTTCATGATTTAAGTCCTGAACCACAACCCCATTGCATTCAATTGTATTAATGTTCTATGATATTGTCTGTTAAATCTTGTATTCTGTTGACGTATTATCATTTTAGAATTGTATGTGTGGAATTTAAAAATAAATAAACTGAAATTGAAACCATAACATTCTACTTAGTAAGTTACCACACAACATTTAAACAAATTAAGATATGATTGTCTTGCTTGAATATTGGAATTTTAGACGTAGGTATAGGAGTTATCAAATTTCATAAGTCTCAGAAATCCGTTACTTCACTTTCTTGACTTTTTGAGCATTTGAGTACTACTTTCTTTTGTGCCATTTGCGATGGATGTGAACGATATTGTCATTTGAAAGTACTCCTCATATACATCACTGATTTACAATAATAGTTGCAGCATTGCATATGGGAGTGAAATTATTATGGAAAACATTCAGCAGGTTTCAATACAACCCTGTTGTAAGTGTTCAAGGTCTAAAGCCAAAAGTGCGATTATTGTAGATGGTAGTAAAGATCACTTTTCCTGATATTTCTTCTGTGGAAACATCTTAGTATGTTTAGCACACACATTCTGCCACTGACCCTAGTACATTCAGTAGCTCTCTGTTGGCAGATTAAGAACATTCCCGCAGTTACCTTATGGCTCAAAGTTGTGATGAACTGGCCCACGAGAAACTGTCCTGCTGTTAAGCAAACACCACTGCTATACTTTTTCACTGATTGGGCTGCAAGCAAGAGTTGAGTTTGCTATAGCACTCCAATAATTTTAGACTGAGTTAATAATTTAATATGTTTCATCTATGTCATGTTGGCAATTAAAGAAATAGTTAAAACTCTGCCAAACTGAGATTATTGAAAGCCCTCAAAATAACAGCCACCCCTTCCCAGCTGTTGTAAACTTGAACTATGGGTTAAATGAGGTTATATCTACTCTTTTCTGTGATAATGTGTGCTTGTAGTTTGTTGGTACTACAAAAAGAATTGGCTTTCTCCAATGGACTCTTCAACCAGGGAATATTGAATAGGTACCCATTGGGAAACCATATGGCCAATAGGATACAGTAATTCACTTTGCCATGTGAATTTATCCACACCTGGTCATATATTTCAATCCACCTTTTGGGCTTTAGTCAATGGTTCACACTCTGATATGTGTAGGATAAAACAAGCCTTAAATATGCTGGAGACTTTTCCAGCTTTGTCCTGTAATTAGCATTGATATATATATTTCAGTGCTATGTTTGTGTAGTGCCCATTTCACTTTGTGGCGTATAAGTATTTTCACCAGTGAGTATATGTGTTTAGAGAGTTTTAGCACTGAAGTCATGAAAAAACTAACAAAAGTTCAGTACAGGGAGAAAAATGTTCTTTTAAAGAACAACATGTAGTGCCAACCCAGATCTTTGTGCCTGAGTAGCATCCAGATGGTAGTTATCCAATTACAGTTGATTTTTTGCAGAGAGACTATGCTTTGAGGAAGCTGCCTGGTTGAATCAAAGCATTCAATTGTTTGGTGCTATTATACAAGCAAGTACTATAAATCAGTACAAAATAATTTGAAATATAATTTAATATAATATATATATATATATTATATTGTATTATATTTTTTATTATCTATAAATAGTACTATATGCCTGCTGTCAGCAGTTTGATAATCCATAACCTAAAATTGATATAAGAGTGATTTTAGATTCTAATTCAACATTTATTTTTATGTACTACCATTTCTCCCTTTTGCTTATATTTTACCTCAGTTTTAATATTATTACTATAGTTTCTCTGAACTTACTACTACTGTAAGTTTGTTAGGTGTAATTGGGGTTTCAACTGTGATTTCTGTGGTCTAGTTGCATCCTCCCTCCAATAAAGACAACTAAGTGTCATCCCAACCTACACAAGTCTTTGCCTACACTCCTTTCCATAGCTAGAATATATATTAAGGTTATGTACTCTAGTAACCAAAAGACCTTCGTACACTCTGCACACCTTTATTCTTTGCTTAAATCTTGCCCCTAGGGGCTCCTCTCCTTCCATCCTCTAAAACCTGTTCATCATTTGGAAAAAAGTAAATTTGATAATAGTCAGAATTTTATGTGCTTAATAATTGTCTCATAGATAATGGATAATCTGGAGCAAGAGTAATGTGTAAAAACTATTTATCCTGCTGTACTTAACAAAAGTTTAATAAAGTCAGAAGTATGGTAATGACTGTTGGGTAGAAATTCACCTCCAAAGCATCTATGTGCAAAATTCCATTGAAGTGCTGAGCTTCTACCAGTGTAGTGATTGAAGGCAATGCATGTGTGTTGCTTAGAAAGTGAATTATTGAGAAATAAACCATGTATAGAAGTCAAACACTTAAGAAATAGAAAGAGCTAGATTCCTAAGACTTGTATGATTGTATTTAAGATGACAATAATAATCATAATAATAAATAATAACATTAATTTCTTTATTTAAGTTTTGCTTTTCTTCTAGCTATAGCTAATCAATGCCACCCAAAAGCTGAAAATGCCTGTTATTGCTAAACAAAAACTAATATTCACAGAAAAAGCAAAAGTGTATCTAAAATTATCATATACACAAGGGTGTTATATACAGTTTTCAATCTGCTGCTTCACAAGCCCTAGACCTTTAGCATACTGTTAACAGACTTACCAGTTGCAATGGAAGTCATGGCTGTTGATATTTCAGATGTCTTACATTGATTTTGACCTAGGGGTTTCCTCATTAGACACATCTCGATCCATTATCTGTCCTAAAAAAATCTGAGGGTCAGCATCATGCTATGGTGATACAATTATATATACCCATTGGTTGTTTGTAGCTAATATATTAATATATTAATAACTACATTACTAGATAAATATAAGTGAAAAGTCTGTTGGTACTACAGAAGGATAGCATCTTATTACAAATCTAGAATACCCCAAAACATATACAGACAATAATTTTTGGATCTTTGGATCTTTGTCACATTATTCATCATATCACGTGCGCCCACATCTGGCTATTTGTTTTGGTTCACCTTTCGGTCGCTATCCGATGTTTCATACTCTGACGAGTTTCAGACGAAAAAACTGTCAGTATGCTAAAAAATGTTCCCGCTTTTTCGTGCTATAATGAATATATATATATATATATATATATATATATATATATATATATATATATATATATATATATATATATATATATATATATATATATATATATATATATATATATATATATATATATATATATATATATATATATATATATATATATATATATTTATATATATATTGCTAGCTAATAACCGTCCTGGTGTATTAGTTGTTAAGAAAGCACCTTGTCAGGCACGCAACTATGGTGCGGGTCCTGGGGGGGTATAGACCCCTGCCCTTTTCCTAAAAAAAGCTAAAAGTGTCCTTTATCTTGGAGAATTTTGAAACTGCTTACTGTATTGTCGTTATGTAGACCTGGTATTTATATTCATTACACATGGAAATATAGAAATGCTGAAACTCCCCATGTGAATTTTGTTGTTTCCAAATCTGAAAAATTCGGTTTGAAGATACGTTCTCTTTAGAGTGTGTTCAAGTGTGCCCTGTTGTGTTGAGTAGACCCTGCCCTGAAAAGTTCCTAGTTGCATGCCTGCATGTTGTAATCTGGAGCTGGAACTGTATTTGTAGGTTTTTATGTCATATCTGTGATTGTTAAAAAACAAGTCAAAAATATTGTAGGAATATAACAAATACACTTGTATTTGCAGATCTTCCAATAAACACCTTGTGAGTGTTTTATGTTTTCATGTTTCATAGCTATTTGTAATCTAATGCTTTGCAGACAAATACCCAGTTGTAGATTTAAGATTCCTGCCAAGCCGGTCTGAAAGCTTTGAGCCAGGTAAACTCTTAAGTGCATTTGTGGTAAATGTTTTCATTAGGTTACCGTTGTCTTCGCGAACGCCACGGAAGTTTTGGATCACTAGGCAGCTGGAGAATACATTTCCCGGATCCGGCAGGCTGAAACTAGGATCTCACTTAACACGTATGAATTGTTTCTCATATAAACACTAGATGGAGCGTTGCATAGGACGGCTGGATCTCACTTCCCTACCCATATCCTGAAAATTTGGATAATTTTGCACATATAAACAGACTCATAATCTCTATAAGAGGAACGTAAGCCTTTTAGTGTCCTAACAAAAGTTTGAAAGAAAGCATTAAACTGTCAGTATGAGATTCAAATAGGAAATCTTATCTTGCAAAATTTGAGTGAAGTGAAATAGCTAGATGATACAGATGTGTTTTCCAGAGAATTGAAACAGTCAATTTCAGTGTTAATAACAAGAAGTGCATGTCATATATAAAAGAATTACACCATCGTATGGCTGAGAAGAGCATTTGATATTCCAAAACAATCTGATAACATTAGGGGTGAAGGCAAAGTAAGGGAACAGAAAAATTTCTAGTAGTGCCATGGTACTCGTTGCTTACCTCTGATACCCCCTGACTACCCCCAAGAATGTCTGACACACCCCTTTGAAAAAGGCCCTGCTACTTGACAAAGTTACAATGCAGGTTTTCGTTATTAGCAATATCGTCAGTGATGTCCGCGTAGAAATCGCATCTTTGTAAAAGCTAAATATCGCTAAAATATTGAGTCTTACTATCTTCTTCCTTACATGAAACCACGTTTTTCCTCTCTCGATGCAAGTATTCACAGTCTATGTGTCAGTTGTTTTAATGAAAATTGAAAAGGTGGATTTATAACGGTTGATAACAGTATTTTGTATTGAAAATATGGGAGAGGGGAGATATAGCCACTCCGAAGCAGTGGCTGTAAGGTGCATGTGTAATTTTACAATTAATTTACATACTTTTAACTGAAATTGATATGAAATGCAACTTCATTGTTTATTTTTAAACATGACCTAAAACAATTTATATGGACAGCTAGAAATAAATTTATGCTTTTAAGTATGACCAGTTGTACATAATCATTATATTCCTATGTTGCAATACTTTACTGTAATATATCATAGTTTTAGACACAGGACCCTCATTGACAACAGCACTTCATGTGCTGAAGAGGTTACGCTGTATAAACATTTTCATTGTTATCATTATTATCCCAAAATTGAAGGGTTGGGGGTAAGCAAATTCTCAACTCTATTTTTAGATGCACCTGAAAAATGTACAGATCGGCCCAAGAAAAGGAAAAAGAGGCAAACATGGCATGGGGTAACTGTGGTGCCAGTCACTCGGATGTAAGATACCCCCACCAAATAGTCTTTTTAGGGGAAGCGTTGGAAGGGCACGTCAAAAGAAGCGTTAAAAGAGAACCCATATCTGCAGATGAATTCGATGATGGAAGGTCCTCAAAGGTTGTTGAGCAAGAGGGTACAAGCCAGTTCTCATTTAGAGATGGGAAAATGCATATGATGGTGGACATGGAATCGAATGAGTTGGCTGCCGCTAATGTATGCCACTTAGCAGACAGAGCTGCTTTTGACTATAGGCAATGCCCTCCTCAAATTGAGCATTTGCAGTGTAGTGTAGATGTGAAGGAGGAGAATCTTTCAGATGAAGAAGTTGTTGATGTCTATCCGTTGGGAATAGAAATATCAGGGCATGGAAGTGAAGCACATGTCATGGGGGAATTCGCACATTATGAAGTGATCAATGGTGCAGAGGAAAATGAGTTATTTACCAAAACACATGGCAGCTGCGTATTCAACAGAAAGAGGGATAATGGGAAGAATTTTGAACGGTTTCCCAACACTGGTTTTGCACAACAAGTAGATGCAGCCATTGTGACAAATAGTGCAGAATTCTCTCGAAATGAGGGAAGTTATATGTTGGACTGCCAAAAGGCTGTTGCATCAAATCGTGTGAGTGACGAGGAAGAGGGAGAAGCTGGCATCGCTGATTTCGGCTGCCAGTTTGATAAAGAGAATGATGTTGATGAACTGCAAGATGCTGAAGATTCAGAATTTGGTTATGTGGATGAGAACTGGAGAGCTGAAGATCGAAGCAGTCTCCAACATGGCACCAGTTTGAAGGAAGAAAAGTACATCACTGGAGAAAATCTCAAGCAAGCTGTTTCCAGCAGAATACACACGGTTAAAGGTAGTTACGTGAGGAGTGGTGAGTGGCCTTTGTCTCATGAAGAAGATGCACAGCATACGGAAGATTACCTGTATTATGATAAGGATTCAAGTGATAATGAAGATAGGGAGTCTGTGCAGAGCTTGTACGAGCCATCATCGCACGAATCAGATTCTGGTGGTAACAGTCTGGACTATGGCCCGAAGCCAACTGGATTCACGGTTCAAAAGAAAAGCAAAGACCATGCTGACAGGAAGTTACGCAGAGTTTCAGATGGATGGAAGGTCGATGAAAATAGATGTTCGGTATGCTGTTGCTTCTTCGCCACGAAGGACGACCGTAGCAGTCATGTATGCGCTGGTAGGAACATCTCGTGTAATATCTGCGGCAAAAGAGTTAAGGATTTTGATGCCCTACAGAGACACGAGAAGGTGCACCTAGAGCTGAAACCTTACATCTGTGAGATTTGCGGCAAAGGGTTTGTATCTTTTGTCAGAATTGACAATTTGGTCATCTCGTCAGTTGTCAGCATTGAAAGAAATTTGGCTTGTTATAAGATTATTGTGTAGGATTGGGGAGTATCTTTCCGAGGCTTTTTTGCGAGGAGAATGCTTTGGCACAGGGCTCATCACCATTTTTGACGTTGAGATATACTTCAAAAGGACTAAATATCTGCTAGCACCTCTCAGTAACTACAGGCCCGTCTAGAGCCTGCAATGGGTCTCACAGCAAATGGAAAAATGGACCTCCTAATGACGTCATTATATACTTTAACAGTCATCAGGAATCATTTCATACCTTTTTCTTTCAATATTGTCATTGTTGTTAATGTTATTTTTGTATGTATAATAGATATCCCCGCATTGACAAACTTTAGGTTCTTTTCTGCTTTAACGTTCTCATAAGTGTCTGTCACTAATGTGATCCACATTTTCCTCTCTTTTGCTGGCACTCTTAGGTCATTGTTATAGATATTTCAATTGAGTGAAATAAGAATTATGTATGATATTATATAAACTCAAGTTAGTGATAGAGCTAGATTTGCAGTTTTTTGTAAATGATTATTTTTCAGTTTTCGAGAAAAGGGCAACCTAACTACTCACAAACGGACTCACACGAAAGAAACCCCTTACGAATGTGATCACTGCAACAAGAAATTTGCTGACCCGAGTAATTTTAACAGACACAGAAAGAGCCATTTAGGTCTGGAGATTGCCAAGCCGTGCCAGTGCAAATTTTGCGGGGAGAGATTTTCTAGAACGGCCAACCTCCTACGTCACCTTGTTCGGTTTCACAAGGGCGAGAAGGATGCCTTAAATGATGACTTAGAGATTGGGACAGAAGCTGAAATTCCGTCTAAATTTAAGGTAACTATGAGCGTTTGGTGCTTTATTTTGCCTTTTTATGTTCATATTCATGTTTAGGTTTTGTTGTTGTACTGATTCATAGCTTCACTTTTAAGTATTCCATAACTTGTTTTTGCGATTTGAGACTATCAATGGCCATCTATTTGTGTGTGTGTGTGTGTGTGTGTGTGTGTGTGTGTATATATATATATATATATATATATATATATATATATATATATATATATATATATATATATATATATATATATATATATATATATATATATATATATATATATATATATATATATATATATATATATATATATATATATTATATATATATATATATATATATATCATCACGTTCTTCCGTTATCATCGTATAGCTGAATGAAAACCTGAATAGAGATTTGAACCATCTAAAACAATGGCTTCAAGGCAATAGACTGTCTTTAAACGTGATCAAAACTCAAACAATGGTGGTAGTATCTCGGCCGAACCTTGCTGATGAAAGAGTACAGCTCCCTTCGTTTGCAATTGATGGCTCACAAATTGATACTGTTGAGAAGGCTAAATATTTGGGAGTTCAATTTTACCATCATCCTGTTTGAGATGAGCACAGTGGATTCGTGTGTGCCAAAGTTTCTCTTGCTTTAGGGTTTATAAATTTTGTTTAGAAATTGCTACCCCAGGAAACTCTCAGCGATATTTATATAGATGAATCTTTGAACCGAATTTCCTTTGTTGTTGCTCTGTGTGGGGGAGCTATACGAAACCAGTTTACTTACATTGCAAAAGTTACGAAACCGAGCTGCTAGAATTGTGACAAGCAGTAGTAATTGCACCCCTGCTGATGCCCTGATTCAAAAGCTAAAGTAGCCAATTAATGCTGAAAGAATTATACAAGAGACAGCGAGCATGGGTTACAAATCTTTAAATGTTCTCGCACCTCCCTATCTCTCTAGTATTTTCTGGAAGAACTCCTCGCGAGACACTGTCAAGTGAGCAACTTTGAGACTGACTTACCAGTACCTCTTTTCAAAATGGCGAATGAGCGGAAAGTATTTTCATATCCTGGTGAACATCTGTAGAACAGCCTCGAAATTGAGGTTCAGCAAGCACCCTCATTGTATGCTTTCAAACATCGATTTTGGTGTATTTATTTCTATTTTGTTTGTATTTAATTTTAGCTTTGTAATCGGGTGATGTACTTTTACTGGACTTATATGCTAAGTAGGTCTTTATTACAAATTGTAAGTTTTTACCACGACCCCCTGAAAAGCAGCCCTGGCTTACGGGGTTGCTGTGTATAAAGAATATAAATAGTATGGAATATAAGTTGTTTCTTCGAGTTGTGCATTCTTTGTATTGTAAGTTACTATTCTTTGTCCTAGCTGAAGATTGTATTTGGTGTCAACCAATACTTCAAAAGTTGAATTTGGATTAATAGACCTCCCCTGCCTTCCCTATCATCTCACTCTTTCAGATTTAGCCTGAAAGGGCGAAAGAGGGGGATACAAAAGAGACTGAATCTTTCCTTATGTGCTCTTCTTTTCTTCAGAAATTGGCCTGCAGTTTTTGCGGCAAAACCTTTGGCAAGAAAGAAATCCTACAGACTCATGAGTTGTTGCACGAAGAATGCCAAGCACTAACATGTAAGCATTGTCGTAGACTACTGAGCTCCAGGGATGGTCTTATTCAGCACCTAAAAATACATGGCGTTCAAGTAGATGGGAAGTCGCGTAAGGAATATATATGCAGCTTCTGCGGGGCAAGTTTCCTGAGCAAACTCTCACTGACAGGCCACGAGAGAACCCACACGAAGGAGTGGTTGCATACTTGTACAGTTTGTAGCGCGCATTTTACTCTGAAAACAAGCCTAAATCGCCATATTTTGACTCACAGCGGTATGAAACCGCACGGATGTGACATTTGCAAGAAGCGGTTTCTTCGTGCTTATGATTTGACTGTTCACAAGCGCACTCATTCTAAAGAACGCCCGTACACCTGCGACGCCTGTGGACGTGGTTTTGCCGCGCAGACAAATTTTTCAAAGCACTCTAAAAAGTGTGAAGCAAAGACAGGCAGACATAATGAACCGAAGCCATTAGCATAGTCTAGTAGTATAGAACCCGTTGTGGAATATGCGATGGACGGCACCGGTATAGAATCATATTGTATGGTCAAAGCGAAATACCCGAGCGGTCTGGAAATCTGCCTAATCCCGGACCATCCGGTAAGTGGAGTATATGATATATGATATGATATAGCTGCTTGAAGTTAGGTCTGAAATAAATTTTTAGACAGTATAAATGCAATGAAAATCGACGGTTGCCCCTCACGGTATGACTCTGTTCAGGGCCGGTGGTTGTGCGGTTAAGGGTAACGATCGTGCGTTTCGCCACTGGCTGAAGCGGCCCAGCTGAAGCGGTTCAGTTATGAAGGCGTTGGAAAACGCATGAGATTCTACGTGGATAGACTTTCGTAGAAAATTGGAAAGATGATAGTCGCATATCATTTTTTTGACAAGAGTCGCAAGGTGCCTATTAATCGGGTGGACATATGGTCAACTTTTGCGATGCACAGATCTACTTATGCTCAAACTGCTCTCAAATTGGAGTTTTGTACAGGAGTTGTTTTTCACAAATTAGCGAGAATCTGTTTAGTTTTTTGAGTATTTGTAAATAAATTTGCAGGACATTTTCACTAACAGTTTCCAGCATCCTACTTAGTTCTTGCTGATAGCATAGTTCATAATGCAATTTTTAATAAACACCGCGCGCCGACATCTAGCGTCAACATTTAGGTAGTTCACCGCCTGATTGTCTCAGGACTTCGTGTCATTAGATAATAGCGTTCCATGCAAGCTTCTCAACTGGCATATGTTCGGTACATTTTCATTGAGAAGTTCGTTTTAGAGCATCTTATTGTACACTCTACGTTAGCGTTGATTGGACGCTTCCTTGTCTGCTTTGAATTTTGCGTTCACAAATTAACCAGTCTGCTTACAGGCTCTGCATTCTCATTCCAAACTTTTGCTCTATACTCGCGCGCAATGTCTTCACTAGTTCTTATATGCACATGGTAAACTGGCCATTTTATTATTGAGATTTGCTAGCAAGTTTGTATCATGTTTCATAGTATCATTCATTACAGTATGAAGTACTTGTACGAAGGAGTATGATGTGCAAGAAACTAGCAGTACCCAGCTATCCTTGTACACATCGAAAATGTTCTTTCTTCCAACATTTTCACCTGCTCTTGAACATTCCTGTTTGGCGCTCATGTAGTGCTCTGTGACAGGTTGTTTCAAAATATGCCACCTCTGATATTTATTGAAGTTTATCCCCACGATAGTGCGTTAACGTTTTCCACCTGGAGAACAGAATCGTCTTGGCGGCATGGGCTGAGAGCAATTAGCTCATACGTTGTCGGCATGGACCAAACTGGCTATCATTCAACATAACCTAATTATTGCAATGCGTAGTCTAATTTACACGTATCAATAATTTTTCCTGAAATCTTTGCAATGCTGAATTTTTTTGTATAGTATTTTGATGTTTGTATGTAGTGCTGTATTGAAGAATTTCTTAGATTTTGGTTGTGTATTCCCAATTCTGAGCTGCTGTCTGTCTTATCATGTCATGCTTTTCCTGATCGTGATTAGGTGAGTACTGATCGTGATTAGGTGATTGCTGCGCTTCAAATCAGCCTCGTTCGCTTGAAACCAATCTCATTTGTTTGCCTAATTGGCGGTAATCACTAAGACACAAAAAGGTGTCTCGTATTTGATAACAGTGCAACTTTCTGCTTATTATTTGAAATACCTATTGTGAATAGGCGATTGGTGGTCTTGAGATCACCCTCTATCACTCAATATCAGCCTCGTTCGCTCAAAATTAGCCTCGTTCGCTCGACAGCAGCCTCGTTCGCTCAAAAGTAGCCTTGTTCGCTCGGCAGCAGCCTCGTTCGCTTGACATCAGCCTGTGTCGTGTGCAGCATTGATGGATTATGACTATTTGACGCCGAAAATTACTATGACGTTGCAAAATGATGTTCCGATTTGTTTCACATTTGAGCATGATCTGTCCGCGTAATTATGTTATGTTTATAGATTTTTATCTGGAGCTGCATTTTTCATTAGTTGATGTTGTGCACAGTCTGGAGTTTGGAGATCGAGCTATTTGCGTCTTCAATTTCCTTGCGCCCTAAATTTGCATGTTTTTGCGCCGTCAGTTCTCCCGCCCACTACTTTTACAAGTATTTGCGCCATCAGTTGTCTCGCACATTCAATTTACATGCTTTCCTTGCCCTGTTGACTTGAACTCTTTCTATGATCAGACAGATATGAAGACAAAGATACAACTGGGTTTTGAATCATGAGTGAATGAAATAATAGAAAATGAGTAATATATAAGAAACAAAACAACTTGGTTGTATTCATTTCATGTCGATTCCAGTGTGATATATAGCGTCAAGCAGCAAGCATGCGAGGAATGCAACTGATTTAGCAATACGCGTTTACATAAAGCTTATAAGGTAGTTAAATCGTTTTCTGATTTTATGTATCTGCTTGGACGAGGAAGTCACTTCTTGTTCAGATTCTTCCCTGGTTCTCACATAAGGTACTTGTTAGCATCCCCTGAGAGACCTCTTCGTCTTCTAACATTATTGAAAGATCTTCTACGTATTTGGTCTACACTCACTGTTCTCCTCCTGCTGCTCGGCTGCGTCTGCGTAGAGCTAGACCTTCGTCGGCTTGAATCTACCGTTGCCGTGCCTCGTCTTCGTCTCCGGACTGAAGGATCGTGAACTGTTGATATGAAGAGCTGTCTTGCGCCTCCAGCAATGGATAGGCTATCTGAAATTGAAGGTGGAAAATCTGACTATTACACATGCCGATTCCTACAACTTTCAATTTCCTAAAAAGCAACTCAGAGAGGTTATAGCTATCTTCAAAAGGTGATGTTCTTCTTCATCTATTATATGATTATGATGTATGACGTAATTTTGTCAACTTGTAGTCTTTACTGTCATGCATCTTTGAAATATATCATTTGTGTTTTGCATTTATATTTCTACTGGGCGGCTCGTAAAACGGTTAGAAATATAACTGAAGTCTTAACCCTGATATTTTTAGTGATAAATGAAATAAAATGACAACTGAAAAGAAATGAGGAGTGAATACTGGAAAGAAATGAAATGAAGTTCTGTGCAAACCCTCATCTTCATTTTCAGATGGATCCTCAGTCACATATCTTCCATCTAGCTCTTGATCTTCACTGAAAGCAGCATCTTCCTCTCGGTTCTCAATCCTGTTTAACCTATCATACTCTTCTTCGTCATCTTCAAAGTTTTCATCTTCCAAATGTGAATTCGCTTCAGCGATAATTGCTAGGGGAACAAATATGTACTGTTGAGGAAAGTTGCCTTGGCAAAACATTATGCCATTGGTAAAGAGCTGGGAAGGAGGACTCAGGGGGCTCAACCCCCTACTTATATTTTATTATTTCGTAGGGATTTCAGCCCCCTAGGTATTCTCAACAGACATGAGAACCCCCTAGTTTTCAATTTTGCTCTACACAACTGCATTATACCAATGTGATTGAGACTTAGCCAGTGGGAAGATCAGCTGCACCGTCAAAATGCAACCTTGAGCATAGAGTCTAGTGATTCATTAAGGGTCTCGCCCGAGCCAGCTAATGTGGCGGTGGATTTAGCGATGGGGGGAGGGGGGGCTTGACTACTCGGCGTTTTGCCATTTTGTCTGAAGACCACTACAGCATGATAATACGGCGACATTTGTACACATACACATTGTCTGAAGATTTTGGGATGCAAAAATTAGTTTCACATTTGTTTTTCAATAGTCAGCATGTCTACCACCAATACCCGCTTCGAACCATGGAACTTAACAAAGTTCTGCGGCTTCATTCTAATATATTAAGGTTAGCATACTGTAAATGATCGATTAAGCACCGCCACGCTTAATACAGTTCGTAGATTTCTGGGTATGGCGGTTATTCGACTGCAGTATATATCATTTGCGGTATATCTCATTTCGTTCACCACTGTTTATCACCGATGTTCTTTCCAGCGAGAACTAATGGCAACCAAAAGCAATTTGAGATACACTACATTTGTGTCCCTTCCGCTAATGTTGAAAAGTTGTTCTGATGTTTGTTTGTACGTCGCTCCAACTCTTCGTCGTTACTAATACAAGGAGCTCTTGTCTGTGTGCTCAAGGGGAATCTGTAAATTCCTATAGCCTTGAGCACATCAGAGTTGCTTGTTAATCGGAGATTTTGAGATGTGGATTTGACTTATGCTCAGTATGCACATGAATATACATGAAATGTATATCATTTCTGATATGGTCACTCCAATCTCCAGAACGGGGAACGGCAATGGAGACCAGATGATAGTGTGCTTTGCGGAATTCAATAGTAATTTCTGAGGGATTGCATTCCCTCTCGATATTTGGGATCTAGACAAGACGAGAAGAATGATCCGGAATTTCGAAAGGAATATTCTCAAGAGTAACATCTTTGGAACATATTGCTGTTATCTGAATATATCTGAGTAATCAAACCTCGCAGTTCCGTGAATAAAGTAATAGAACACATACCTTCTTCCCTTGTAGCAGTAACTTTTTGCCATGACGTGGTGCAAATGCCAATCAATAAAATTAACAGTTTAATCTGCATGATTGCTACGCACTGGCCTGCAAAAAGCATTAAAAGAAGATAGTTGTGACGTTAGTACAGTGCTGGATAACAGTCGTATGTTTTGTGTAATTGTGACGGAAAGTGAAATTGTGAAGGAGTACTCACCCTTTTCCTTCCTTTCCTGAGTATGAATGAGACCACTTTGCGGTTGTTGCGCCTTTTATAGCATTTTGAGTCTAGTTATTTGTAAGTCACCGCAAATTACTGATTTGTGATTTGATGGGTGCATCGTGCTGTGATGAATTTGCCCTTTTAATTTGTTATCATGTATAGAGCTTGTATGATAGCTGATAAGTATCAGCGGTAAAGGAAGCCGTGCCAAATTGTCTTAACAGTATTTGCAATGTCCGTACGTTCATTACAAGTTGTGGACAACCGCAAGTTTGTACTTGGGTCTGTTGTAGGTTTTGGGCTTTGTTTTATTGGCAGGGTGGCTTGTTTTGCGCTTGTTCGTTCGTTCGTTCGTTCTAGTAAAAATAGCCTCCTCAGAACACAGTTACCGACAGGCATCGTAAGTAGGGAGGAGGCCAGTATATATGATAAGCAGCACTGTTTGGTAAATGGAGCTGAATCTGTATTAAAAGGCGTTGATTTCTGAATCCCTCAGTGGTCATGCTTAGGGCCATTATTGTTTCTTCTCTACATTAACGACTAACCACAGGTTGTCCAAAACTCCCAGGTAGCGATGTACGCTGATGACACTAGCCTTTCCTAACGGTCTGATGAGGTTAAACAGCTGAATGAGACAATTTTTTGCGGACCTTACTAGTGTTTTCTAGTGGATGAAGGGCAATGAATTGCCCCCAAATGTTGCTGAAACAAAAAAAATAGTAGCATCAACAAAACAAAAACAAAAACAGTTGGCTGAAAATCATGAGACAACTATTTTTTGTCAGCATCTAAGAAGAACGATTAGATAGTGTCCAAACTACCATATATTGTGGACTGCAAGTTGATAGCAGCCTCAACTGGAAGCAACCCTCCTAGAATTATTTAAATGAAATGAAAAGATTGACAGCTGAAGGAGTGGAGAATGCCACGAGGATAAAAATTTAACATGTCGTCACTAACGTTGAGTTCACTTTGAAAAAACAGTGTAACTTTAATACTTCACTCGATGCTGAACGTATTGTATCGTTATGCAGATAAAGAACTTCAATGAAGCACTAGATCGTATAACTCTTGACTAGTAATAAACTAATAAGCTATTCGATCTGAAATTCAGTTGATAGAAATACAAATTAGTAAAATGTAAGTCTCTGGCCTAGTATCAGAGCAATAAAAATAACCAATAGAAATAAAACAGAGCATGAACTAGCGAGGATAATCAATATATAAACTTAATTTAACGGTGATTCATTCGTAGAAACCCTTTATAATTATTAGTAATAAAGCAGCTGTAATCAGTCCTTATTCTCGTAGCTTGCTTCCCGTGTAGCACAAATTTTTGCAACACGCGCTCGGAGTGTACAGATATGGAAATCAGCAATAATAATCATCATGAGTTCAATCAAGGAAACACGTGTTAAGTCTTCCTCCCTGTTCCAAGATATCAACCTCCTTCTTGATACCTGTTCTGATCAGGACGCAGCTGCAATCTTTGGCAAAATTGTTGGAACGAATTGCAGATTTTTCACATTTGTCCATGCCTAGTTTCCCCCTTCAACTGTACAGTGTTGTGTTACTTTGATATAAGTTTGGTACCTCGTAGAACTCGATCGTTTTCACGCGTAGCAACGTCTTGTCTACAGAATCCAACAGATTTTTTTTTGGGGGGGGGGGGGGGGCTTTGAATCACTTAAACGGCTGGTGTAGTATGAGTACTGTTTGTGTCAATATCATGCCGTTTAATCTCAAAGATGTGTGGTGTTCCAAATAATTTTGGAAACGATTGTAGTACAGGGGTTCGGGGGAATGATGCAGCACCCCCACTGATAAGTGCAGGCGAGTCTTTTTAGGCAATATTTTTGCTTATCTTACATTTGCCCGGGAACTCTGGAGAGTCTTAGTTAAATTCCTGTTTCATAGCTGCTTTTGCACCAGAATATCAGTTAGTTGATGGAAAATTAACAGAATTAAACATTCTACAGTTTTTCCCCTATTTCCTTGGCTCTGCGTTCATTCATTCGAGCATGACAACACACCCTTTCATCAAGCATGCCGCGTCCCTTTTGTTGGGCATCTGCACTACACATTTCCCTAAGGAAGACAATGAATTGTGGCCCCTTATTAGTAGATTATTCAAGTCATCTCTGTTTGCCTGTGGGAAGACAGGCAATGATTGCACATCCGCACCCCCGTTCACGGCGTTATTGCCTGAAGATTGAAGATGATAATCTGTTTGCCTATTATACTCGTGTGACCATGTGTTTGCATGTGTTTCAGATTTTGCATGTCCAAAATTCTTGTACATCGTAGACTTTGCCCTTTACATGATACACGTGGCTCGTTTACCTTCAGAACTGTACGTGTACCTTCAAGTCTATCAAGTGTTTTCCAAGACCTTTGACCTATTATGGTTTGCACCCAGGGTGTTACCCTTGATTTACCATATGTAGCTTTTGCAATTTTTTTTAGCTCTTTCATAACATTCGGTTGGAAAAAGTAGGTCTTCATTCTTCAATCTCACTCTCGGCAAAAGCATCTAAGTGATGCAGAAGAATTGAATGACAGAACCTACAGCAGCTTTTGTCCATACGGCCTCGAACTGATTCCAAAATCGTTACCAATCCAAGTTTGTACCTTGGAGCTTTAAAATCACTAGCTTCTGTAGATTGGTACTTATTGTTTGAGCCTCTGAAGCAGGAGAATTTGGTTTAAGATGAAGAAATGTATGTTCAGAACTAGATTTTTGCTCATACGTTCTGTTTCTAGTTACTTCTCCACTTTGCATGGTCAGGGTGTATTCTGACATAATCTTTCGCTCCTCGTTCCTCCGCTAGTGTTATTTGATTTATTTAATTGATTTTGTACAGGTCTGTCATAATGGGGTCAACTTTCTTGATCTCCTCGTTGATTTTATTACTCCACACTGTAATTTCTCCTTGGTCTTCTTCATCTTCCAATCTAAGTTCCTGTATCCCTCGCTTTTAGCTTGTAGAATTCTTCCACACGCATGAGGCATCTGTCGGTCACCGTTCCATCTTACGTGCCTAGAATGTCTAGTGCTTCTCCCTCGATTTGAACAGGCCTCGCTTTCCTACAACTTTCTTTGATAAATTGTCTTGGCTTGCTTGATCTACAGTACTCTCGATTTGTTGATTCAACTCCAGTAGTTACTGTCGAATTCTCCCATCTGGGGTGCCGCTGTGTCTCATTCTGGTTAGAAAAACGATAGTAAAACACGCAATTGTAAGTTTTTAAAGGTAGATGAAGCACATTCACCATCTCCCCATTGCATTACAATAAAATGAACTAGTTGACTATGAACAACCCGCAGCCTCGCACCCACAATACTCATGCTCACGTTCAAAAAATACCCGAAGAGAATGATCAATGAAGATATTCGTTTAATAAATGCCTTCGCAGAGGTTGCTGCATTGGTTCTTCCAAGACAATCTCATCTAGGAGGGGGTTCATATTGTTTGCTCGAAGAATATGTGGTACTTGAGTGCATGTCTGGTACTTTAACCTTGTGTTCTTTATTGATAAGTATTCGGTTTACTTTACAATATTATTATGTTGGGAGGTAAAAGACTATGACTACACCCATAAGCATAGCCGCCAAATGTTTGATTGGTTGAGGGCTCTGGCAAATTCTATTTTCTCCCAACCCATTTGACCAATCAGTAAGCAGGATTGTGACTACACGTGAGCTCCACAGCTAAGTTTAGGCCTGTTTTCGGCGCTTTTGCATGTTTTTACCACCCTTCCTACAAAAAACATTGCACGCCCGAGGAGTGTGATTTTATTGCTGATTTTTTGTCCAACTGGTCTTCATACATTGTCATTTAACCTATATTGGCACCGCCTTGCGATCTCAAAGGGTATCGTTTGAAAAGACATTTCAATAAACAGTCAGTGCAGACTAGGCCATGTTTGGCTTTATTGTATATGAATGCTTTGGGGAAAACATTTGCAGGTCCAAGTTTATCTTTCAAATTGAGTAAAACTGGAGAAGAACAATTCCATTTGTAATGAAGATTGTTGGAGCATAATTTCTTTTTTCCTCTAGGCATTCCGAATTTGTTTTGAAAAACGTGAGCTATTACCTAAATGTTACGAAAACGCCCACTCTTAAAATTTTCCCGCCGTTTTTGAATGAGTTTTAGTCTCCAGTCCTAGACTGCGTAAGTGTAGTCGTCAGTTTCGTCTTGCCATAAGTTTAAAAGGTGTTGATCGCATCGCAGAATGACAGTAGGTCTTTGGCAATGACTGCTTAAACGGATTGAGCGATTCATTTTGATACTCTTGAGATAAAGAAGTTGGTATTGAGAACAGCAAAGAACATTGCACATAGAGGAGTAAGAAGTGGCTTTGCCCAAAGAAAGATTGTGACTTGATTTATGAATGAAACTTGTCGTTATCTACATACACTGCATATCCCAATCCCAGTACAGAATTTGTTGTGGTGACAGTGAATATAGGTAAGTGAACTAATTTAAATGAAATAACAAGCTTTTCGGTAATGCTTTCAACAATTTACTCATAAATAACACTGCTTTAGAGACATTTAGGTAATGCCATTTTCTCAGGAATTAGCCAATACCTCAGAGTGGATGCGAAGCAATAAACTTAGTCTTGACGCTAGCAAATCCGAATTCCTGATCGTGGGTCATAAATGGCAACTCAATAGTATCCAGCAACCGGTGCAATTAAAGATAGGCGAT